>JAJOZX010012726.1:0-25000 GCA_023014485.1 Bathynomus jamesi | reverse complement strand
AATGCCGTAATTCTTCTATATACTCGCAGAAACCAATGCTCCAAGGGGGCACCTCCCGCATGCCGTAACATTATATACATTATATACATACATACATTATATACGTTAATTATACTGCGTGTTTGCAGTTAAATGTATATAATGTTACGGCATTTGGAAGGTGCCCCCTTGGGGCATTGGTTTCTGCGAGTATGTAGAAGAATTACGGCATTTGGAAGAGTGAGGCCCATGGTGTAATGGTTATCGCATCTGACCGGCAATCGGAAGATCCCGGGTTCGATTCCCGGGTGGTTACCTCATTTTTTTCATTTGTTTCGTTCTCTCTCTCTCGTCTTGCGCGGAATATCTCCTATACAAGCGTCGTCCTTTACGTTAATTATACTGCGTGTTTGCAGTTAAATGTATATAATGTTACGGCAAGCGGGAGGTGCCCCCTTGGGGCATTGGTTTCTGCGAGTATGTAGAAGAATTACGGCATTTGAAGAGTGAGGCCCATGGTGTAATGGTTATCGCATCTGACCGGCAATCGGAAGATCCCGGGTTCGATTCCCGGGTGGTTACCTCATTCTTTCATTTGTTTCGTTCTCTCTCTCTCGTCTTGCGCGGAATATCTCCTATACAAGCGTCGTACTTTACCTTAATTATACTGCGTGTTTGCAGTTAAATGTATATAAGTTATATATGTATATATATATATATACATATATAATATATATATATATATATATATATATATATATATATATATATATATATATATATATATATATATATATATACAGGGTGGGCGGAAAGTAGCTCCATATTTTGGATTGGTAAAAAAATACGTATATTATCCATTTATTTCAGAAGAAATAATATGAAAAGGTAGGCATGCATGGTAGGTTTTCTCTAAAATTCAATGTGGGCTCCAACTCTTTCCACCAGCTTCTGGAGCCGCCCAGGAATGGCGTCCACTGACTTTAGCAGGAACTCCGGCGGGATGGAGGACATGACTTCCCGAATTCGGTCCTCCAGTTCTTCCAATGTCCTCGGTTTGGTGCGGTAGACTTCTTCCTTTACCCACCCCCAAAGAAAGAAGTCGCACGGTGTCAAGTCGGGGCTCCTGGCTGGCCATTGATGTGGACCACGACGACCCATCCAACGCCCAGGGAAGTGGGCATCCAGCAACTCACGGACAACAAGAGCGAAGTGCGGAGGGGCGCCATCTTGCATAAATATCAGATCGTCGATGTTCTCCCATGTGCTGACAACCGGCCAGACCTCGTTTCGCAACATAGCAAGGTACCGCTCAGCATTCATGGTGTTGCGCAGAAGGAACGGGCCCACAACCTGATCTGAGGTCATACCACACCACACCGTTACACTGAACCGATTCTGCCGTTTTTCAGCGGTAACCGTGCGACTTCTTTCTTTGGGGGTGGGTAAAGGAAGAAGTCTACCGCACCAAACCGAGGACATTGGAAGAACTGGAGGACCGAATTCGGGAAGTCATGTCCTCCATCCCGCCGGAGTTCCTGCTAAAGTCAGTGGACGTCATTCCTGGGCGGCTCCAGAAGCTGGTGGAAAGAGTTGGAGCCCACATTGAATTTTAGAGAAAACCTACCATGCATGCCTACCTTTTCATATTATTTCTTCTGAAATAAATGGATAATATACGTATTTTTTACCAATCCAAAATAGGGAGCTACTTTCCGCCCACCCTGTATTATATATATATAATATATATATATATATATATATATATATATATGTATATATATATATATATACATATGTATAGAAACGACATAAGTATAGAGGAGCGTTCTGCACACGAGGAAGAGAAATAACGAACAAATGAAAAATTTGTTCGTTATTTCTCTTCCTCGTGTGCAGAACGCTCCTCTATACTTATGTCGTTTCTACACATTAATATACTGCGTGGTCATTGCAGTTAAATGTATATATATATATATATATATATATATATATATATATATATATATATATATATATATGTTAACTCCCCCTTTATGGCCCTGAGTCGGTTCGGATTCGACGGGGGGTTCTGGTTCGGAGGCAAGCAACGGATGTTTCTTCTTTATACTTTTCTATAATTCTCTCTAATTCTTTTCTCTCGCTTATTAATTCTTCTCTTTTTATAATTCTCTGATCTTTTCTCTTATACTAAAATTATCGACTTTTCTCTTTTATAACTTGTCGACTTGACTGACTGAGTTCCTGAAGAGAGTACGGCTCGAAGGAAAAAGATAAAAACTTCTTTTACTGTGGTTTACTTCTTAAAAACTACAGTTAGTACTCTGAATTTACAAGGGTAGAGGTTCGACCTCTTTCGACCATGGCTCAGGCCGGAATCTAAAAATATTAAGAAGGCAAGGGGCCTCTGCCCCCTCCTAATGAGGTGCTAATCTGAAGTACAATGATGAAGTTCAACGATGAAGTGCTAATCTGAAGTGCAATGATGAAGTGCTAATCAGAAGTACAATGATGAAGTGCAACGATGAAGTGCTAATCTGAAGTGAAGTAATTTTATAAGTACAGTATAATATAGTCTAAATGTTTGGGGGAGACAATCGAAGGTTAAGTTTCCCCCCTTTTTAAACACATAATCAGATGTTTTTGAAAGATTTCAACTAAAAAAAATATAAATAAAAAAGAACAACAGTATCGCCGATTCTACATTTTTGACGGCAATATCATTTCGTAATAGCACATAAGCACAATTTTGAGTACATGACTGAGTACGTATTAATTTTGGTTCATTACAATTACGATTACAATTACCAATTAATTCACATTCACTTGTTGTTTAATTACACTTCCATTTTAAAGTACATTCTTACATGATAAATTAAATAATTACATTTAATTACAGTTTCACTGAAGTACATTACAAGTTATTATTAATTTAAAGTATTACAGTTAATTACAATTAAACAGTTACTATAACTTTTCGTTTTTACAGTGTTTCATATTAATAGACAATTAAGATGTTAGAAATATAATACAAAGTACATGGCACTTACGAGATAATTTATTTACGATATAATATGTTATAATGTTATGAATTTGAAATCAGAGCGGACGGAGGCATCTGATCTTTGAGGCGCTCGAATCTGCTGTCGTGAGTGGAATTTTATAACTTCTTAACTCAGCATTTTTGAGTTCAACTCGGGAGGTCATATAATTAAAAATAAAAATGAAAAAAAATAATACGAGAACGTTTTTTCGCGTTCTCGAACGAACTGCGAAAGTTTTTCATTTCATGATTGACACGAGTAAACATAGACTGATAAGTTGATAGGGCATAAGTAGACAATAGGTAGATGAATGAATAAGTAATAAAATTAATAAAGGATAGCGGTCAAGAAAGAACATGAATGTAAGAATGAGTATGGTTCAATAATAATGTTTTATGCTACATAACATATAAATAATGACTTCTATAGAGTGTTTAGTCCTTAGGGAAATAAATGACGGGAAAATGTGACGTCATAGTTATTGAATTTTTACGTATCGTACAAATCATTGTTAGGAAGATTTACAAGAACGAATTAGAGACCCAGAGTGGGAAACGTAAAGAGAATAAAGTTATTTTGTGACGTCATAGTGTATAAGTCATTATTAGAAAGATGAATTAGAAAAATATAGGAATGAATAAAGACGTACAAATCGAAATTCTATCCAAAACTCGCTTATGTGATTTTTGGTTTCTTATGTAAAAATGGACAATGAATTCATATAATGATGGTGTAGGAATTGTTCATTGTTCACTTTTTACATTACTCTCCCCTTTTAAAAATGATATTTATACAATAATTTAATAGGGCACCAATAGTACAATACAAATGAGAAAATAACATCCTAACAGGGTACCATTAGTTACAATACAAATTTTATACAGAACGATTTCGCGTGGTCGAGTACAATGCAGAGAATCCAAATTTTTAAAATGACACTTGCTTACAAAATATTAAAAAATCAAAGATTAATACTTTAGTTTAGACAAACATTTAATAGGATTAATACATTAATTTAGACAACCAATTAAGTTAGACAAACAAGGATATGGTTAAAAAAATTTAGAAAAATTATATATTTTTTTTTTCTGTGGGGAAAATTACATTCATAATGAATAGGAAAAAGGGAAAAATATAAATCGTACAATCTATAAGCTAATTTTTATTGACTAGTGTAGGTAAAAATAGAATTACGTAATGGATGATGTATAGACCTGTGGTCTAATGTGTATTTATGTTTGTTGGGTACAAAGTGTGTATCTGATAATTTCGAGACAGATTTAAATTCGACTACTAAAATTCATAACCATATACTGTAGTAGTATGTCAATTTGACTATAATTTTCGTTTGATACCTTACAAATGGTACAATAACAATTTAAGGACAGTTACTCACGATTAATTGAACAAAATAAAATTAAAATACAAATTAAAAAACATAAATCAATTATTGTCATTATTATTATTATTATTATTATAAAATTCTAAATTACAGGTATCGTTTAGTTGTCGGAAAATTAACCCAAAAGTGGATCATTTAAGTGACTATAGTTACTAATATCTAATTGTAAAACACAATAAAACTTAAACTTTTAAGTTCAAAGAAATGTATAATGGTTATCAAAGAGTTAAAAATAAAAAAAAACACAACTTAACATAAATTGAGCCATCGTACCAAAGAGGAATTAACCATGGTTGAACCATTTTCTGGTTGACACAGTTCAACTGGGGCTGGGGGTGTTAAAATAAAAATAAAAAAAAGACAAAGGTTGGAGTACGACATTCGGGGGAATTGAGTGACTAAGCGGGGGGTATAAGTCTGAAATTGACAATTACATCTTTTCGTGAGCACTTTGCTTTTTTTTTTTTTTTTTTTTTTTTTTAACGAAAAGAGATTGCTTGTCACACTACTTAGAACAAAAATTAAGAGTTCAAACAAAATGGAGGGACGGCATGTTCCTCATATACATTACGATAATTATCCAAATCGTTACAACCTTTGTACAAATAATAAATTACATAACTATATATTTATATACATAACAATGCATGAAAAGGGAAAGACAAATCAGTGAATTTCCGTCTTACAAACAAAGAAAAAAGGTTAAACTAAAGACGCAAATCGGTCAATTCAGGTTGAATTTAATTCTCATTTTAAAAAAAAAAGGTTGAATTAAATTCTCTTGAACAACAAAAAAAAAGGTTGAATTCAATTGACTGCATTGAAATGAATGGGTATTTGAAACTAACAGAGACTGCTTTAAAACAAAACTCTCTGACTTAAAACAAAACTCTCTGACTTCGAATCTAACTCTGACTTCGAATCTAACTCTCTGACTTCGAATATAACTCTGACTTGGAATAAACTCTGACTTGGAATAAACTCTGACTTGGACTCTGTCAAGTATTCTGAACCTAACTTGAACTCTATCAAGTATTCTGAACCTAACTTGAACGCTTGTCAAGTATTCTGAAACTAACTTGAACGCTTGTCAAGTATTCTGAAACTAACTTGAACGCTTGTCAAGTATTCTGAAACTAACTTGAACGCTTGTCAAGTATTCTGAAACTAACTTGAACGCTTGTCAAGTATTCTGAAACTAACTTGAACGCTTGTCAAGTATTCTGAAACTAACTTGAACGCTTGTCAAGTATTCCTATAAATCTCTGGGGCGGTTGCCCGTCTTGGCGCAACCTTCTGACTTCAAAACTGACTTCAAAAAATGACTTAAAAAAAAATGACTTCAAAAAATGACTTCAAAAAATGACTTCAAAATTACTTCAAGTATCTCTCTAAATCTATAAACTCTCTCTCTTAATTTGAAAGTCAATTCAATTCAGTAATTGAAAAAAATTTGCAAACAGAAAATAAAAAAAATGTAAACAATATTTCATTCTAATGTACACGAAGGTACGATACTATTATGTTTGATATATAAAATAAAATTATTCTATACTGAATATAAGAGTGAAAATAACTCTCTTGAAATTAACTCTCTTGAAATTAACTCTGTTACAATTAACTCTGTTACAATTAACTCTGTTACAATTAACTCTCTTACAATTAACTTCTGTGACTTTTAACTTTTGTGACTTTTAACTTTTGTGACTTTTAACTTTTGTGACTTTTAACTTTTGTGAAAATTACTGTTTCACTAAAAAAAAATGTATCACTGGTGTCTGAAATGTTCACTGTGTTTTGTGTTAATTCTGACTTAATATTCATTATTAACTGTTAATAATAGTGACTTTTCAAATGTTTATAAATTACTTAAGAAAACAAAATGTACTTAACAAAATTTTCTATGGGGAAATCCTTAAGACGTGTCCTGAAGACGTCTTGCTGGCTACTTCTTCTTGGATGAAAACTAGGCGTGAAGAACATGGAGTCGTGACGCACCGGTTCAAGGGTGGATGTTACGAACTAGAAGTCGTGACACGCCGGTCAACTGGTTTTCTCCTGATGCAGGGTAATTTCTATCTTGGCCAAAGAGTGGCCTCTTCTTAAAATCATCTTCTTAAAATAATCTTCTCATCCTGATGCAGGGTAATTTCTATCTTGGCCAAAGAGTGGCCTCTTCTTAAAAATCTTCTTGTTAAACATCTTCTTGTTAAACATCTTCTTGTTAAACATCTTCTGGTTAAAATCTTCTGGTTAAAATCTTCTGGTTAAAATCTTCTGGTTAAAATCTTCTTCTTCTTAAAATAATCTTCTCATCCTGGCAATAGGGCGCCAACTTTTTGAAGTGCAATGATGAAGTGCTAATCAGAAGTACAATGATGAAGTGCAACGATGAAGTGCTAATCTGAAGTGAAGTAATTTTACAAGTACAGTATAATATAGTCTAAATGTTTGGGGAGACAATCGAAGGTTAAGTTTCCCCCCTTTTTAAACACATAATCAGATGTTTTTGAAAGATTTCAACTAAAAAAAATATAAATAAAAAAGAACAACAGTATCGCCGATTCTACATTTTTGACGGCAATATCATTTCGTAATAGCACATAAGTACAATTTTGAGTACATGACTGAGTACGTATTAATTTTGGTTCATTACAATTACGATTACAATTACCAATTAATTCACATTCACTTGTTGTTTAATTACACTTCCATTTTAAAGTACATTCTTACATGATAAATTAAATCATTACATTTAATTACAGTTTCACTGAAGTACATTACAAGTTATTATTGATTTAAAGTATTACAGTTAATTACAATTAAACAGTTACTTAACTTTTCGTTTTTACAGTGTTTCATATTAATAGACAATTAAGATGTTAGAAATATAATACAAAGTATATGGCACTTACGAGATAATTTATTTACGAAATAATATGTTATAATGTTATGAATTTGAAATCAGAGCGGACGGAGGCATCTGATCTTTGAGGCGCTCGAATCTGCTGTCGTGAGTGGAATTTTATAACTTCTTAACTCAGCATTTTTGAGTTCAACTCGGGAGGTCATATAATTAAAAATAAAAATTAAAAAAATAATACGAGAACGTTTTTTCGCGTTCTCGAACGAACTGCGAAAGTTTTGCATTTCATGATTGACACGAGTAAACATAGACTGATAAGTTGATAGGGCATAAGTAGACAATAGGTAGATGAATGAATAAGTAATAAAATTAATAAAGGATAGCGGTCAAGAAAGAACATGAATGTAAGAATGAGTATGGTTCAATAATAATGTTTATGCTACATAACATATAAATAATGACTTCTATAGAGTGTTTAGTCCTTAGGGAAATAAATGACGGGAAAATGTGACGTCATAGTTATTGAATTTTTACGTATAGTACAAATCATTGTTAGGAAGATTTACAAGAACGAATTAGAGACACAGAGTGGGAAACGTAAAGAGAATAAAGTTATTTTGTGACGTCATAGTGTATATGTCATTATTAGAAAGATGAATTAGAAAAATACAGGAATGAATAAAGACGTACAAATCGAAATTCTATCCAAAACTCGCTTATGTGATTTTTGGTTTCTTATGTAAAAATGGACAATGAATTCATATAATGATGGTGTAGGAATTGTTCATTGTTCACTTTTTACATATATATATATATACATATATATATATATATATATATTATATATATATATATATATAATATATATATATAAATATAAATATATATTACATATATATATATATACATATATATATATATATATATATATACATATATATATATATATATACATATATATATATATACATATATATATATATATATATATACACATATATATATATATATATATATACATATATTATATATATGTATATATACATATATATATATGTATATATATATACATATATATATATACATACATATATATATATATTATATACATATTAGGGTGTTTCATACCTATAGGGTAAAATAAAAATGAGCTTGGAGTTTTAATCCACACGTTTCCCCGTATTCTAAAGAACAAGAAAACACGTTTTGCAAGTTTGAACCAGATCGCGCTGCATTTAGAGGTCCCCAACTTTGACGACTTTTTGTCAGTTCATTTCTCGCCTGCCTGCAGTGAAGACGGTTTTCTTCGTCACTTGAGCGGTTCGTGTTGTATAGCCTATTGGACAACTATGGAGGTAATTATATATGCTACTAATTATCTCATTTTACTGTGGTATTGAAATTTATTATTATTTAATTTCTGTCATTTTACTGTGGTAGTGATATTTATTATTAATATTACATGAAATTAATTAGTCTGTTGCATATTGGACAACTAAGCTGGTAATTATTTATGATACTAATTAATGTAATTTTACTGCGGTATTGAAATTTATTTAATTAATGAATTGTCAAAGAGAACGTAGTGTACACGTATCAGTTTTATAAATAAAGAAAAGCAGTAACTGGGACTCGAACCAGTGTCATAGCCGTTTGGCGGCATCGCTCAAGTCGGCGTACACAGCACGCTATCCACTCCCTAGATGGTGTAGTGGATAGCGTGCTGTGTACGCCGACTTGAGCGATGCCGCCAAACGGCTATGACACTGGTTCGAGTCCCAGTTCCTGCTTTTCTTTATTTAATTAATGAAATTAATTACGATGTGAAATTATTTCTATGGAATTATTTAGTTTTTTTCTTTTCCAGGTGTCTACCAGAGCGAAAACAGAAGTGTTTCTTATTGGCCAGACGGATGCGAACATCACATCAAGTGGCCTTCCAACTCAGTTGCAAGTACTCAAAAAGTACTTTTACCACCAAAAGGAGCAAAAATTTGGACGTACTAAATGCCTGAACCTGTGCCTGGATGCCTGTCTCATATTTTGGGAGAGAGCGAGAATCCCCATGATGCGTCGAGATTCGGCCTTGAGGAAGATGGAATCCCTTCTCAAGGAATACGACCGGCTTGTGAAGCACAAGTCACATAAAGCAGAGTCCTTCCGAGTGAAGGAGGCGATGTTCAAGGAGGCAATAGCGAAGGAGATCATGGACATTGCTCATTCACAGGCTAAGGAAATGATGAAGAATCAGGAGGACATCCACTTTCTCGACATGCAGCGTGAAGATCCAAATTCCTGCAGCATGGGCCCTGTTGACATGAAGCTTCACTATAAGGAGATTAGGAAAAGGAAGAGGCTGGACAAGATTAAGGAACAACATGAGAAGGCCAGGAAGGAACAAGGAGCTGCAGAAGATACGGGGGCTTTAGTGATTTCAACTTCGTCAGAGACTGACTCAGATGTCGTTGACCCAACCGTGGAAGTTTTTCCATCCTCCTCCAAGGGAAATACCAAGAAGCGACGCAGGAATCTGATCTCACAGGATGTGACGACTACCTACGATCGGCTGAATATTTCGTACCGCGATTCAGCTATGTCGTACGCTGCAGCGGCTAAATCACTAGGTTTTGACTTGGATGAACTGTCCATTTCTGCCAGTACCATGTACCGCACACGCAAGGCTCTCAGGAAGGTGGCTGCTGAAAGTTATCAATCCGACGAAGTTTGTCCTGGTCAGCCTCTTGTCTTGCATTGGGACGGTAAGCTCCTACCTGACAATGAGCAATGGAAGGAGAGCGTTGACCGGATCGCCGTCCTCGTCTCTGGCGACGGCAAGGAGAAGTTGCTCGGCGTTCCTAAGGTGACGTCCGGAACCGGCGAGAAGAATGCGCGAGTTTGCTTGGATTTGGTCAAGGAACACAGGATGGAAGAGCGCGTGCGGGGACTGTCTTTCGACACGACAGCGTCGAACACCGGGATTCATATCGGGGCCTGCGTCCTGATTGAGAAAGGTCTTGGCAGAGAACTCATGTACTTCCCCTGTCGGCATCACATCTATGAAGTCATCCTCAGCTCCGTCTTCAAGCGTGCATACGGCCCTTCAAGTGGCCCCGATATACCCGTTTTCAAGAGGTTTCAGGCACAATGGAAGTTCATCGACCGTTGGACGTGCGGCCGTACGATTTTGCTCAAGTCAATGACTCTATGAGGGAACTGAGGGAGAAGTCAGTCCTGCTGGTGAGAGGGATGGTGAGCACGTCGCATCAGCGCGATGACTACAAGGAACTGCTACAGTTGGTTCTCATCTTCCTGGAAGAAGCAAAAGTGGTGGATTTCCCTCTCAGAGCCCTGGCGCTTACCATCACGCTCGATGGATGGCGATAGCCATCTACTCCTTGAAAGTAATTCTACTGAAGAAGCAGTTCAAGATGTCGAGTCACGAGTTGGAAGCTCTGACAGCCGTAGGTCTCTTCGTGTCCCTCGTCTACATCCGAGGTTGGACTCGTGCTGCAACCTGAAGCAAGGCTGCCGCAGTTGATCTGGAATTTCTGCGTGACGCGGAAGCCTTTGCCATGTCGGGATATTCGTGTGTTAACGCTGCGCAAGAAGCCATGTCTCGACACCTATGGTACATCTCTGAGAATCTTATTGCCATGGCGTTCTTCGACGCAGATGTGGCAGATGAAGAAAAGGCTCAGATGGTCGTCAGTTTGGGTAAGCCCGCATCGAAAAAGGAACTCAAGCGACCCCAAGGGAAGAACGTCAGGAATCTTGCCTCGAAACACCTGGCGGAGTTCGTGACAGGAAAGACGATGGCTTTCTTCCATGCATTCGACTTGGACACAGAATTCTTGAAAAAGCCAGTTGCCGAGTGGACTGAAGTAGAGGGCTTCAAGCAAGCAGCGGCAACTGTTAACAAAATCTCTGTCGTCAACGATCGGGCCGAAAGAGCCATCGCGCTCACCAAAGAGTTCAACTGTTCTCTGACGAAGAACGAAGAGCAGAAGCAGTATTTGCTCAAAACTGTGATGCAGCATAGGGCGAAATACTCGAATAAAACCAAGAAGGATTTCATGGACAAATGATTCGCAAGAAGTGGTTATGTTTTTTGTATCTTTGTGAAAATGTGTAGTGAAATGGTACTCGTTTGTTGAATAAAAATTCATTGACAGATTTTTGTTTAATTTTTTCCGTTTATGATCTGCCAGAGCATCAAACTGGGGACCCGTAAACTTTAAACTATTGAATTAATACTTCGGTTTATCAGTCTCCTCAGCAAATGGAACAAGGGGATCCATGTGGATTAAAATCTTTCCAAACTTTTAATTTATGAAACACCCTAATACATATATATATATATATATATATATATATATATATATATATATATATATATATATATACATATAATATATATATATATATATATATATATATATACATATATATATACATATATATATATATATATATATATATATATATATATATATATATACATATATATACTATATATATATATATATATATATATATATATATATACATATATATATATACATATATATATATATATATATGACGCGTTCGGTGGAGAAGGGGCGAACGCAACATTTTCGAATTATGCCACAAAATGCAGTTAAAGTTTGTAAACTTTAAACCTTTGTATTTTTTCGGTTTATTGAAATGTTGTATGAATTTGAACACATATTTGAGTAAAATATTGTTGTGTAATATGTCGATAAAATAAAACGCCAAGAAATTTTACAATATTATTTATTGATAGCTTCTGATGTTAACTGGTGTAATCCATTATTTGGTCCTCTTCGTCGAATGTTGTATTACCTGCTTCAACTGTTTCGGTTTCTTCCAGTTCCTTTAACAATCTTGTATAATAGTTCACTGCAGTTGCAGGCATTAGGTCTGATAATTCTTTGAGATCTTTTATTTTTTCCTTAGTTATTAGCAGCAATTGGGAATACTTTGGTTGCAGTGTCTGCTGGGCTAGATTGAATAAACTGACACTGTAGGATTTTTTCCCTTTCTGCAGTCTGATGGGATGGCTATTATCTGGGGTTGTGCGGTATGCAGTAGATATTACGTAGCCTTCTTTGTGTTGAAAGTCAAATATTAACTTTCTTGCATCTGTAAATTTAGTAGTTGTTGATTTCCTAATGACAATGCACGTTTTTAGGACGTCAAAATCGAGAAAATTAGCCTGTTTCATTTCTACAACTAGGAAGCGCTGCGAAACGGCTGTAGTTATGGCCGTAACATAATCTTTTTTGGTGTAAATAATATTGCTGTAATTATTTTTTATATTTTGTTCAATTTGGCCAAATTGAGCATCACAGGGCATTGTCGAGTGACCAGAAAGTAGATAGATGTGTTCAATGTGAAGCAATGATGCGGAGTGAAATTCTCTGGGATACATTAAAACCTAAATTTTACCGTGAAAGAGTGCAGACTAACATCTAATTTTTTGCATAGGTAAAGCAAAGGTTTAAAAGTATAATTATACGACAAAAAACTCATTTTTCGAATTTTGTGGCGTTCGCCCCTTCTCCACCGAACGCGTCATATATACATATATATATATATATATACATATATATATATATATATATATATATATATATATATATATATATATATAATATACATATATATATATATTATATATATACATATATGTTAACCCCTCCTTTTTGGCCCTGAGTCGGTTCGGATTCGACGGGGGGTTCTGGTTAGGAGGCAAGCAACGGATATTTCTTCTATGATACTTTTCTTCTATAACTTTCTAATTCTTTTCTCTCGCTTTATCGGGTCGACACTCTGTTAATTCTTCTCTTTCTATAATACTCTGATACTTTCTCTTGGTACTAAAATTATCGACTTTACTAAGTTCTTCTGAAGAGAGCACGGCTCGAAGGGGAAAATATAAAGTTTCTCTTACTGTAATTTTCTTCTTAAAAATTTACAGATAGTGGTCTGAATTTTACAGGGGTAGAGGTTCGACCTCTTTCGACCATGGCTCAGGCCGGAATCTAAAAATATTAAGAAGGCAAGGGGCCTCTGCCCCCTCCCCGCAGCAAGGCTGCTAACAAGGGAGTCCTAATGAAGTGCTATGATGAAGTGACTTAATCAAGAAGTCTAATGAAGAAGTGCTCTAATTTTACAAGTACATGTATAATATAAACTTAAATGTTTTGGGGGAGGACAGTTGAAGGTTAAATTTCCCCCCTTTTTAAACACATGATCAGATGTTTTGAAAGATTTCAACTAAAAATAATAAAAAAAAATACAAATAAAAAATAATTTGTATTTTTGCCGAATCTTCATTTCTGAAGGCGATATCATTTCGTAATAGTACACATAAGTACAAATTAAGTACACGACTGAGTACGTATTAATTTTGGTTCATTACAATTACGATTATAATTATGGATTACTTCACATTCGCTTATGATTGTCCATTACAGTTCTATTAAAGTACATTCTTACATTATAAATTAAATCATTACATTAATTAGTTTCATTGAAGTACATTACAAGTTATTATTAATTACAGTTTCATTAAAGTACATTACGTTATATTAAATTAAAGTATTACAGTTAATTACAATTAAACAGTTACTATAACTTTGTTTTGTTTTTACAGTGTTTCATATTAATAGACAAGTAAGATGTTTAGAAATATAATACAACGTACATGGCACATACGAGATAATTTATTTACGAAATAATATGCTATAATATGTTATGAATTTGAAATCAATGCGAACGGAGATATTTTATCTTTGAGGCGCTCGAATCTGTTGTAGTGAGCGGAATTCGATCTTACTAAGCATTTATTCGAGTTCATCTCGGGAGGTCATTTAATTAAAAATAAAAATGAAAAAAATAATACGAGAACGTATTTTCGCGTTTTCGAACGAACGCCCAAAGTTTCGCGCTTCACAAATTGACACGAGTAAAAAATGAATATTTAATAAAATTTATATAGGACAATGATCAAGGGAAATCAATGACGGGAAAACGTGACGTATGGATGAATATGGTTGAATAATAATGTTTATACTACATAACATATAAATAATGACTTCTATAGAGTGTTTCGTACTTAGTATGATGTTAAAGAATTTTCATACATTGAATACTATATATATGATGAAGGGAGAATGTGACGTCATAGTTATTGAATTTTTACGTATAGTACAAATCATTATTAGGAAGATTTACAAGAACGAATTAGAGACAGAGTGGGTAGTAATGACTAAGAGTACAACTACGGGTTCCAATCCTGTTACATGCAATGTGTATGCATAATCTAGGGTCGAGGGTGAGATGCAAGACAATTCATAATTAATTATAATAACTTCTATAACAAATGGAAAATGGATACGACTAAACCATAGATATGGTAGATCGTAGGGTTGTGACACGAAAAAGATAGGAAGCTACAAGTAAAATTATTATCCAAACTCGCGTTAAGCGATTTTGGTTCTTATGTAAAAATGGACATTCGAACATAAAAACTATACGAACATAAGTACTGCATGAAGACAATGAATCCATATAATGATGGTGTAGGAATTGTTCATTGTTCACTTTTTACATATATATATATACACATATATATATATATATATATATATATATATATATATATATATATATATACATATATATATACATATATATATATATATATATATATATAATATATACATATATATATATACTATTATATATATATATACATATATATATATACATATACTATATATATATACATATACATATATATATATATATATATATATATATATATATATTATATATATACATATATTATATATACAATATATATATATATATATATATCTATATATATATAATATATATATTATATATATATTATATATATATATATATATATATATATATATATGTATATATAAACATATATATATATATATATATATATATATATATATATATATATATATATATATGTAAAATGAACAATGAACAATTCCTACACCATCATTATATGGATTCATTGTCTTCATGCAATACTTATGTTCGTATAGTTTTATGTTCGAATGTCCATTTTTACATAAGAAACCAAAAATCGCATAAGCGAGTTTTGGATAGAATTTCGATTTGTACGTCTTTATTCATTCCTCTATTTTTCTAATTCATCTTTCTAATAATGACTTATACACTATGACGTCATAAAATAACTTTATTCTCTTTACGTTTCCCACTCTGTGTCTCTAATTTGTTCTTGTAAATCTTCCTAATAATGATTTGTACTATACGTAAAAATTCAATAACTATGACGTCACATTTTCCCTTCATCATATATCTAGTATCCAATGTATGAAAATTCTTTAACATCATGCTAAGGACGAAACACTCTATAGAAGTCATTATTTATATGTTATGTAGTATATACATTATTATTCAACCATACTCATTCTTACATTCATGTTCTTTCTTGACCGCTATCCTTTATTAATTTTATTACTTATTCATTCATCTACCTATTGTCTACTTATGCCCTATCAACTTATCAGTCTATGTTTACTCGTGTCAATTTGTGACGCGCGAAACTTTGGGCGTTCGTTCGAGAACGCGAAAAAACGTTCTCGTATTATTTTTTTCATTTTTATTTTTAATTATATGACCTCCCGAGGTGAACTCAAGAAAATGCTTAGTAAGATCGAATTCCGCACACGACGCCAGAATCGAGCGCCTCAAAGATAAAATACCTCCGTTCGCTCTGATTTCAAATTCATAACATATTATAGCATATTATTTCGTAAATAAATTATCTCGTAAGTGCCATGTACGTTGTATTATATTTAACATCTTAATTGTCTATTAATAAGAAACACTGTAAAAACAAAACAAAGTTATAGTAACTGTTTAATTGTAATTAACTGTAATACTTTAATTTAATATAACGTAATGTACTTTAATGAAACTGTAATTAACAATAAGTTGTAATGTACTTCATTGAAACTGTAATTAAATGTAATGATTTAATTTATCATGTAAGAATGTACTTCAAAATGGAAGTGTAATTAAACAACAAGTGAATATGACTTAATTGGTAATTGTAATCGTAATTGTAATGAACCAAAATTAATACGTACTCAGTCATGTACTTAATTTGTACTTGTGTACTATTACGAAATGATATCGCCTTCATAAATATAGACTCGGCGAAAAATACAAATTAGTTTTTATTTTTATTTTTTAAATTCTTATTTGCAATCATTCAAAAACATCTGATGCGTTTAAAAAAAGGGGGGAAACTTAACCTTCGACTGTCTCCCCCAAACATTTAGGCTATATTATACATGTACTTGTAAAATTAGGACTACTTCATTTAAGACTTCATTTAAGGCTCTTCTTCATTGCACTTCTTCATATTAGCACCTCATTAGGAGGGGGCAGAGGCCCCTTGCCTCCTTAACTTAACTTTTTAGATTCCGGCCTGAGCCATGGTCGAAAGAGGTCGAACCTCTACCCTTGTAAATTCAGAGAACTAACTGTACATTTTTAGAAGTAAACTAAATGTAAGAGAAAGTTTTTATCTTTTCCTTCGAGCCGTGCTCTCTTCGGAACTTAGTCAAGTCGACAAGTTATAAAAGAGAAAAGTCGATAATTTTAGAATACGAGAAAGGATCAGAGTATTATAGCAAGAGAAGAAGTAATAATTCTCGACCCATAAGCGAGAGAAAGAGACAACCCAAGCACCATAGAAGATATTGGCATAACAGTCTGGCGAGTCTGTAGCCAAGGGTTTAACAGAGTGGCGACCCACCATTTAAGGCGACCGAAAAGAATTATAGAAAAGTATAAAGAAGAAACATCCGTTGCTTGCCTCCTAACTAGAACCCCCGTCGATTCCGAACCGACTCAGGGCCATAAAGGGGGGGATTAACATATATATATATATGTATATATATATATATATATATGTATATATATGTATATATATGTATATATGTATATATATATATATGTATATATATAAGCACACCGGACAAAAAATTAGTCACCCCTAATAGCACCGATAGTAGGAAGTTCAAGGTCACACAGAGGGCGCTGATGTAGCATTGGTAAGTGACAAGTAGCGGTGACGTAGCACACAGGATCAGATCTGTTTCGTGAGGTGGTGAAGAACAAAGTGTGTGTTGGATATAATCTGCAAAATGGGTCGTGAGGCAGACGTTACTCAGTGGCAAAAAGGAGCCATCGTGTTTGGCAGAGCCCACGGACACAAAATGTCTGAAGTAGCCCAATTTGTTGGTGTGTCAACGCGTACTGTCCAGCGAGTTTACAAAGAGTGGTGTAGTTCGCAATCAACTGAAAATCGACGGCGTAACTGTGGCCGGAAAACAATTCTCGACAATAGGGACCGCCGCCATGTTTCTCGTCTAGTAACTGCAAATCGTTTTCAAACCAGAGAACAATTGCTCCAAGAAACCAATGAGGTTCTCCAGCGACCAATTTCCGAACGGACATTGCGACGAGAACTGCATGCGATGGACATCTGGAGCAGGGTACCACGGAAGAGGCCGCTGTTAACAGCAAGTCACAAATTGGCACGTTATAAATGGGCTCAGAGGCACAAAAACTGGACTGCGGCAGATTGGAAACGTGTAATTTGGTCCGATGAGTCCCGTTTTTGTTTGTTCTCCAATGATGGGAGGCGACGAGTACATCGCAGGTCCAATGAAGCCTTAATCCTGAATGCGTCGAAGGTGTTGTTCAGGCTGGAGGTGGTTCCGTGATGTTCTGGGGATGTTTTTCGTACCACGAAATGGGCCCTCTCGTTCCAGTGACGATGAATTTGAACCAGCAGGGGTACCTCCGCATACTAAACTCGCCGGATTCGTGCGGTTATCAAGGCCAGAGGCGCCGTCACACGTTATTAGATACATTCTGAGAGGGTGACTAATTTTTTGTCCGGTGTGCTTATATATATATTTGTAAAAAGTGAACAATGAACAATTCCTACACCATCAAAAACCAAAAATCGCCTAAGCGAGTTTTGGATAGAATTTCGATTTGTACTTCTTTATTCATTACTGTATTTCCCTAATTCATCTTTTCTAATAATGACTTATACACTATGACGTCATAAAATAACTTAATTCTCTCTTCGTTTCCCATACCTTGTACACTGAATCATGTGCTTAGTATTTGGACATCTTCCGTATTCAATGTATGGTAAATTCTTTGGTAATAATGTTGTGGTGTTATGTAGTATAAATATTATTATTCAACCATATTCATCCATACGTCACATTTTCCGGTCATTAACTTCCCTTGATCATTATCCTATATAAATTTTATTAAATATTCATTTTTACTCGTGTCAATCTATGAAACGCAAAACTTCATGCATTCGTTCGAAAACGCAGAAATACGTTCTCGTATTATTTTTTTCATTCTTATTTTTAATTATATCACCTCCCGAGATGAACTCGAAAATGCTGAGGTTGAGTTATCAAATTCCACTAACTGGCAGAATCGAACGCTTCAAAGATAAAAAAACCTCCTTCGCTCGATTCGAATTTATAACTTTATCATGCGTTATGTTATATCATGTGTGTCATGTCTCATGTACTTGTGTTGTACTAATAACCATATAGTATAACCATCTAGTATAACCATCTAGTATAACCATATAGTATAACCATATATTATAACCATATATAAATATATAAAAACACTAATGGTAAACGACGTAATGTACTTTAATGAAACTGTAATTAATAATAATTTGTAATGTACTTCAATGAAACTGTAATTAAATGTAATGATTTAATTTATAATGTAAGAATGTACTTTAATAGAACTGTAATGGACAATCATAAGCGAATGTGAAGTAATCCATAATTGTAATCGTAATTGTAATGAACCAAAATTAATACGTACTCAGTCGTGTACTTAATTTGTATTTATGTGTACTATTACGAAATGATATCGCCTTCATAAATGTAGACTCGGCGAAAAATACAAATTAATTTTTGTTATTTTTATTTTTTTTATTATTTTTATTTGGAATTTTTCAAACATCTGATCATGTGTTTAAAAGGGGGGAACTTAACCTTCAACTGTCTTCCCCCAAACATTTAGGTTTATATTATATATGTATTTGTAAAATTACGGCTCTTCATATTAGCACTTCATTAGAGCACTTCATTGCGGTACTTCATTACGGCACTTCATTACGAGCCTCCCTTGTTAGCAGCCTCGCTGCGAGGAGGGGGCAGAGGCCCCTTGCCTCCTTAACTTTCTAGATTCCGGCCTGAGCCATGGTCGAAAGAGGTCGAACCTCTACCCCTGTAAATTCAGAGCACTACCTGTACATTTTGAGAAGTAAACCACAGTAGAAAAAGTTTTTATCTTTTCCTTCGAGCCTTGTTCTCTTCAGGAATTTAGTCAGTTAAGTCGATAAGTTATAAAAGAAACGTCGATAATTTTAGTACCAAGAGAAAGTATCAGAGTATTATAGCAAGAGAAGAATTAATAATCGTCGACCCATAAAGCGAGAGAAAGAGACAACCCAAGCACCATAGAAGATATTGGCATAACAGTCTGGCGAGTCTGTAGCCAAGAGTTTAACAAGAGGCGACCGAAAAGAATTAGAATGTTATAGAAGAAATATCCGTTGCTGCCTCCTAACCAGAACCCCCCGTCGATTCCGAACCGACTCAGGGCCATAGACGGAGGGGTTAACATTGTGGCGACCCTATAGCCAGGATAAACACATATAAGAAGGAAGATAACAAACTGGCGACCCTGCACCAGGATAAGAAGAAGAATATTTTAAGAAGAAGAAGATTTTAAGAAGAAGATTTTAAGAAGAATATTCTAAGAAGAAGAATATTCTAAGAAGAAGAATATTCTAAGAAGAAGAATATTTTAAGAAGAATATTTTAAGAAGAAGAATATTTTAAGAAGAAGAAGAGTTTAAGAAGAAGAAGATTTTAAGGAGAAGATTTTAAGAAGAGGCCACTCTTTGGCCAAGATAGAAATTACCCTGCATCAGGATAAAACCATTTGACCGGCGTGTCACGACTTCTAGTTCGTAACATCCACCCTTGAACCGGTGTGTCACGACTCCAAGTTCTCCACGCCTAGTTTTCATCCAAGAAGAAGTAGTCAGCAAGACGTCTTCAGGACACGTCTCAAGGATTTCCCCATAGAAAATTTTGTTAAGTACAGAGTTTGTCTTTTTAAGTAATTTGTAAACATTTGAAAAGTCAGTATTATTAACGGTTAATATTTAGTATGCAGCCAGAATTAACACAAAACACAGTGAACACTTCAGACACCAGTGATACACTTTTTTTAGTGAAACAGTAATTTTCACAGAAGTTAATTGTCACAGAGTTAATTGTCACAGAGTTAATTGTCACAGAGTTAATTGTCACAGAGTTAATTGTCACAGAGTCAATTGTCACAGAGTCAATTGTCACAGAGTCAATTGTCACAGAGTCAATTGTCACAGTTATTTTCACTATTATATTCAGTATAGAATAATTTTATTTTATGTACCTTCCCGTACATTAGAATGAAATATTGTTTACATTTTTATTTTTTGTTTGCAATTTTTTTTTCAATTATTGAATTGAATTGACTTGCAAATTAAGAAAGAGTTTTTATAGAGAGTTTATAGATTTAGAGAGATACTTGAAGTAATTTTGAAGTCAGTTTTGAAGTCATTTTTTGAAGTCATTTTTTGAAGTCATTTTTGAAGTCAGTTTTTGAAGTCAGAAGGTTGCACCAAGAGGGTCAACCAAACCCCAGAGGTTAATAGTCTCCACTTGATAAAGATCAAGTGCAGTCATTTTCCGTTTTCAGTTAATCTTCACTTGACAAGCGTTCAATTTAGACAGTTTAAGTTTCAAGATACTTGACAAGCGTTCAAGTTAGACAGTTTAAGTTTCAAGATACTTGACAAGCGTTCAAGTTAGACAGTTTAAGTTTCAAGATACTTGACAAGCGTTCAAGTTAGACAGTTTAAGTTTCAAGATACTTGACAAGCGTTCAAGTTAGACAGTTTAAGTTTCAAGATACTTGACAAGCGTTCAAGTTAGACAGTTTAAGTTTCAAGATACTTGACAAGCGTTCAAGTCAGACAGTTTCAGAATACTTGACAAGCGTTCAAGTCAGACAGTTTCAGAATACTTGATAGAGTTCAAGTTAGTTTCAGAATACTTGATAGAGTTCAAGTCAGAGAGTTTTATTCCAAGTGAGAGTTTTATTCCAAGTCAAAGTTTTATTCCAAGTCAGAGTTTTATTCCAAGTCAGAGAGTTTTATTCCAAGTCAGAGAGTTTTATTCCAAGTCAGAGAGTTTTATTCCAAGTCAGAGAGTTTTATTCCAAGTCAGAGAGTTTTATTCCAAGTCAGAGAGTTTTATTCCAAGTCAGAGTTTAAGTCCCAAGTTATTTCAATGCAGTCAATTGAATTCAACTTTTTCTTTGTAATTTAAGAGAACTTAATTTAAGAAAATGTAATTTAAGAATTTAATTCAACCTTTTTTTTTGTTGTTCAAGAGAATTTAATTCAACCTTTTTTTTGTTGTAAAAGAGAATTAAATTCAACCTGAATTGACCGGTTTGCGTCTTTAGTTTAACCTTTTTTCTTGTTTGTAAGAAGGAAATGGACCGATTTGTCTTTTCTTTTTCATGCCATTGTTGCGTATATAAATATAAAGGTAAAATGACATTTTATTGTTTGTAACCAAAATAATTTTTACAATTGTTTGTAACGATTTTGGTAATTATTGTAATGTATATGAGGAACATTCCGTCCCTCCGTTTGTTGAACTCTCTTAATTTTTGTTCTAAGTAGTGTGACAAGCAATCTTTTTTTTAAAGAGCAAAGTGCTCACGAAAGACGTATTGTCAATTTCAAACTTATACCCCCTGCTTAGTCACTCAATTCCCCCGTATGATCGCACATACCCTAAATTTCAGTTGTTTGTTCTTTTTTGTCATTTAATTTTAATAAAACTTCTACACAATAAAACATATGTATTTATCAAATGCAAACAAGTTTTCAGGCTAAAATATCAAATAATTCAAAATTCTATCAACATTTAACGAAAGAGTATAATTTTTCTACTTAACATGCAAAAATTATTAAACCTTTTTAATTTTTTTTTTATTTTATAAAAATAATTTTTAATGTAAAATTTACCTGAAATTATTAAAAGAAAAGATTGTTCGAAATGCTTTCCTTCCATTTCAATAACTTTTTTATTCTTGGTCGAAATTCATCTATGGCTCGATTTACTTTTATTTTTTTTAAATATTATAAAATTATGTTTAACTCGTTGAAATGCATAATTGATTTCTATTTTTAATCTGTATTCTTAATTTTCTTAATTCAATTATCGTACCGATATTTCTGGTTAATGTTAATGGTTATATAGTTCATATATAGCTAGGAATGTTACTAGTCGAATTTAATTCCATCTTCAAAATTTAATTTTTAATACCGCTAGATTTACTTTCATTAATTGTAAGGTCCTCTAAGTTCGTTTTTTTTAATTACCTTATAAGTGTAACTGATTATGTAAAATCTATAATCCTAATTGAATTTTATTACTTTTGACACATATTCCCTCCAGTCACTTTTGCATTAAAACTCGTATGCAAACATCATCATTATAATACATCATAATTATTGCTTACTGTATATAAATTCTCGCTCATGCATTTATTCAGTTAATTTAACAATCCTCTCAGCTAATCTGTCTCTCGAAATTATAAGATACACACTGTACCGAATACACACAAATACACATTTGACCACACCACAGGTCTATACATCATCCACTACGTAATTCGATTTGTACCTACAACAGTCAATAAAAATGCATGTATGCACACTACATATACTATATATACAAACCTTATGCTAAAATCATTGGATATCACAATAAACTTTATTTAATTACGTGTAAATGCTAACTATGTAATTTAATCTTAATCATTTTTGCTTTCTAATATATCTTGCTCATGCATTTATTCAGTTAATCGAACAATCCTCTCGGCTAATCTGTCCCTCGAAATTGTAAGATACACACTTTGTACCTAGTACACAAAAATACAAACTAGACCACAGGTCTATACATCATCCATTACGTAATTCTATTTTTACCTGCAATAGTCAATAAAATTAGTTTATTAATTGTACTATCATGGAAGCCTTGAAAAATCCATGAACTTTAAAATTTATATTTTTCCCTTTTATCTACTATTCATTACGTAGGCCTGTAATTTTTCCCACAGAAAAATAAAAATTTTGTAAAAAATTTTAACAATATCATTGTTTGTCTAACTTAATTGTTTTTTATATTACATAATAACACTTGTTCTGTATAAAAATTTGTAATGTAAAGAAAAAATTCATCATCTAATTTGAATTCGTTAGATGTTATTTTCTCAATTGTATTGTATTAATTGTATTATTATTGTGTTAATATCATTTTAGAGGGGGAACACTGTAAAAATTGAACAATGAACAATTCCTATACCATCATTATATGGATTCATTGTCTTCATGCAGTACTTATGTTCGTATAGTTTTTATGTTTGAATGTTCATTTTTACATAAGAAACCAAAAATCGCCTAAGCGAGTTTTGGATAGAATTTCGATTTGTACTTCTTTATTCATTACTGTATTTCCCTAATTCATCTTTTCTAATAATGATTTATACACTATGACGTCATAAAATAACTTAATTCTCTCTACGTTTCCCATACCTTGTACACTGAATCATGTGCTTAGTATTTGGACATCTTCCGTATTCAATGTATGGTAAATTCTTTGGTAATAATGTTGTGGTGTTATGTAGTATAAATATTATTATACAACCATATTCATCCATACGTCACATTTTCCCGTCATTAATTTCCCTTGATCATTATCCTATATAAATTTTATTAAATATTCATTTTTACTCGTGTCAATCTATGAAACGCAAAACTTCATGCATTCGTTCGAAAACGCAGAAATACGTTCTCGTATTATTTTTTTCATTCTTATTTTTAATTATATCACCTCCCGAGATGAACTCGAAAATGCTGAGGTTGAGTTATCAAATTCCACTAACTGGCAGAATCGAACGCTTCAAAGATAAAAAAACCTCCTTTCGCTCGATTCGAATTTATAACTTTATCATGCGTTATGTTATATCATGTGTGTCATGTCTCATGTACTTGTGTTGTACTAATAACCATCTAGTATAACCATATATTATAACCATATAGTATAACCATATAGTATAACCATATAGTATAACCATATATTAAAACCATATATAAATATATAAAAACACTAAGAATGGAAACGACGTAATGTACTTTAATGAAACTGTAATTAATAATAATTTGTAATGTACTTCAATGAAACTGTAATTAAATGTAATGATTTAATGTATAATGTAAGAATGTACTTTAATAGAACTGTAATGGACAATCATAAGCGAAAGTGAAGTAATCCATAATTGTAATCGTAATTGTAATGAACCAAAATTAATACGTACAAAGTCGTGTACTTAATTTGTACTTATGTGTACTATTACGAAATGATATCGCCTTCATAAATGTAGACTCGGCGAAAAATACAAATTAGTTTTTGTTATTTTTATTTTTTTTATTAT
>JAJOZX010012725.1:90000-94621 GCA_023014485.1 Bathynomus jamesi | reverse complement strand
ACGCATAATCCTTTACCTGACACTAACATCGTAAGGCATATATAATTTAATATAATTATTCTCAATTGGGGTGCATGGGCGGATCTAGGGGGGGAGGGTCGGCGGGGTCCGGACCCCCCCTCAGTATCTTAAGGTGCCCTTTTTTCCGCCGTTACAAATAAAAGACAGGTAGGTATGTTTACTGATAAGCCATTAATATTCTGGTCCGTTTGGTCAGAAATTGTGATTTTCATTGTCTATTTGAAGAAGACTGATATCTAATAAAACAAAATTGGTACTGCACTCGCTCATTGAACCAAGTGATTATTCAAGAAAATATATACCGTTGTGCCCTTTTTCTCTGGACCCCCCCCTCACTGAAATGTCTGGATCCGCCCCTGGGGTGTCGCAAAAAAAAAAAAAAAAAGTGCTAAAATCTGGGCTGCCGTAAAATTTTGGGGTGCCGCGAGAATCTGATTTCTTAATGCGAATGTCCCAGTGCGGATTGTAATTTCCCAAACCGAACCGCGG
The DNA here is from genome assembly GCA_023014485.1 of Bathynomus jamesi. NCBI lineage: Eukaryota > Metazoa > Arthropoda > Malacostraca > Isopoda > Cirolanidae > Bathynomus > Bathynomus jamesi. The sequence goes on along the minus strand of JAJOZX010012725.1, from coordinate 94,111 downwards.
TATGACGACTCGAATTCAAAACACCAGGTGCAGAAGAGCCACCGAGTGATGAAATAAAATGACTGAGGATGTTCATTAGTGAGTTACGATTTCTTGCAGTGATAATTTTGATTGCTATATAATGATTTTAAGTCCGATACATTAGCTTTTGATAAATATAAACAAAATGAGTGAAAACAAGAGCCCTTTGTTTTTCGAAATACGGTTTTCGTGACGATTTGCTAGAGGGGTGCCGCCGTGCCGCGAGAAAATGTACAAGCCCAAAGTGGTGCCGTAATGAAAAAAAAAAGTTGAGAACCACTGTCGACAGTGGGCGGAGTTTAATCTAACAGCTAAACAAGTATAAATTAAATGAAAATGGACCCAAATCAGTTGTTAGATTTGGCGATAAACTTAATAGATTCCTACTTTCTAATTTCGTGTAACAGTAAAATGAGTTAAATTATATTTACAAAAAAAATTCTTAAGGGGAATATAATGCAGAAAAAATGAGTAGCTAATTAATTTTAACCGTTTCAAAGTACCTGCCACTCTCACGAAAGAGTTTCGTCTGAAGTTTCCCCAGAAAACAGACTTCCTGGCTGCTCCCCGGGGTGAGGTAAAATTCTTCAACTCCAACTCCCTCTTATGAAAGCAATTTGAAAACCGACATTTTGAAAAACTTGCCATAGGCGCTAATAAATCTTTTTAAATTTGAAACCTGGTATAATATTAACTTATTAATGAAAACGTCACACGTTTCAAGACTAGATGTACTGTATGTTAGATTGTGAACAAAAATAATTCGTAAACTCCACACTTTTAATAGTAAACAATTTTGTATTAATGAGTGGTTTTAAGCATGACCATCTCGGATCTAGTACACTCGATACTTAAAATATTTCTCTCAATTTCTCTTCGCGTGAATGAGGTTTAGTATATAAACTTGAGCATAAAATTCTCCTTGCATCATTCATTCATTAGCAGCATAATATTGAAGAACCTTAAATACTAAAAAGATATGACACCATTCTAATTTTAAATTATTTGAATTGATCACCAATAGATTCCTTATTAGTAATTTCTTGAGCTCAACTTTGCGTATAGGATGCATAAAAAGTTAAGCTAGTTTTTCTTATGTTAGCAGTATTGGAAACATAGCCTTATTCAGAAGAGTAATAAATTCCTCAATAATTACTTGGCTTAATTATATATTACAATTTTAAAGACGTTTTAATGTTAGTTTCTTAACTTACTCTTTTAAAAATTAAACAAAAATATATCCGTGTTTTTAAAAATTAGTCTACCGCACACGAATACGATCATAATGTACGTAAAAGGCTGCACTGGAAGGAACATCTGAATACAAAATTTAGTTACAAGATCGAATTTAGGAATATAATTTGGGTTTGTTTTTTCTTAATGCAGTCTTGGTTAAGCGAGTTAAAGATACTGTACACTAAAAGGAAAAACAAATATTTAGTCGAAATTTGAAAGAAAACGAAGTAAAATCATAATGACTTAATTTGAAAAATAAGTTCAGATTAATAAATTTGTATATAAAATAATGATTAAAGCATATGAAATTAATATTGCAATCATACAGTATATATATATATATTATATATATATATATATATTATATATATAGCTATGAAAAACCATTACAAAAATAGTGTGTATACATACAGTATATATATATTTTTTTCTTCTGATCCATCTGGAAATGGTAAAAAAAATTAAATTAAATTTAAACAGAAGCCAAAATATGATAAACTATGAACTTAAATTTGATTTCATCATCAAAAAAAAAAATTATAAAAATATTTTATTCAAGTAAAATGTACTAAATATTTAAAGGATAAAGGAAACAATATGTACTACGGGGTGTACACAAATTATGAATGCACTTTCGAATAGCATATACAATGTATAAACAAGTACATAGTCATATTTTGTGAACACTGAATGTACAAAGCGAACTAGAACAACTTGATGCAAATGTTAAGATTGTAAACACAGTTCTTTAATGTTATGCAATTTGTCACTCCTGAAGTTTTTCGTCCATCTCATCTCATGATGCCCCCTTTTTTTTTTTAAACTTAAGTCTAAACAATAAATAAATTGTGACTAATGAAATTATGAAAAATATAATTTAAATATAAGTGTTTACGTAAAGGTAACTATAGGAATGAATGAAATTTTTTGACCCGGCAAACAAAGATGCGTTTCATAAATATTCATTAGAATAAACGCTTACGATATATATATATATATATATATATATATATATATCGTTTTATATAGAAACATTTAGTATATGACCGTTGTTTGCGGGTCATATAATATGATGAGTCATATTTACAAGATGCGTGTCAATGAGACCACTTCGTGAGATCCTGCACTCTTGTTTTATTATTGTTTAACATTTTATAATTCTTATACAATTGTGTTTATCACATGTACAGTCAATGTTTCTCTAGTTTTAAACAGCTCGAATTATACAGTTAACTCTCCACTTATTATTATTATTATTATTATTATTATTATTATTATTATTATTATTATAAACATAAAACCGGTTAGCTCCAAACTTTAATATTTTTTTTATTTTGCTGGCTCACGCAAGAAGAATTTTACTCAAATTTTGAGAAGATGCCCGATCTGTGCAGTAGAGAGTTAAATAAAATGCCTTATTATTATAAATAAGAAGTTAATTTTACAATATTGTTAAATTACCAGCACTGTCCTTAATTATCTACCGTGGAAGGATTAATATTTTCGTTATTATTACATAGTACAAAGCGGTTCAATAGAAGCTATTGTGAAAGGTTGAAATGGTTATTGGTTAAGGATGGTGCTATGGAAACCATGATTAAAGGAAAAAAAAAAAATGGTAGCTACAAAGTCCGATGTTGAAAAATGGCTAAATAAATCTGAAATCATTATTTCCTGGAGATTTTAGTTTATTCAATTAATTTCCTTTGTGCAATCAAATTTGAAAACGGTTACTATGGAAATTTGGAAACCATTTTTCAAAATTTGTCGCTAATGAAGACGTGCATGGTTCAAAAATGGTTTCTGTATCAACCATCAGTAAAAAATTTTATTATAACATGGTTTCCATGGAAACCACTATCATGTAATGACATTATACTGTATATTTTGGCTCTACGATTAGGTGACCATAACGGCAAGCTCAGTTCATACAGAATCACTAATTCTGTATACATACAAATAAATAAATACGCACTAATCAGAAATGATTGTTACAAAACCTGTGTTGAAATACAGAAACTTCTATTTTTTGGATAATCTTACAAATAAATAAAACTTACTTCATTTAATTATAATATATATATATATATATTATATATTAATCTTTTCCCAAATGTAAACAATAGTTTTGCTAAACCGAATAAACAGATTTCAATATGGGAGTCAAATCAAAACAAATTGTAACCTATATTAATCTACTAAATATAATTTCATTCATGAAACTTAAAACACTTTGGCCCCTAAAATGATAGTAAATATATAATTCTGGTAGAACTAATAACTAAATATAATTTCGATAAATTGTAATATTTAACTAACAAAATAATAATAATAATAATAAAAAATAAAAATATAAAAGTTCCCCTTGAATACAATTTTCTATCAATTTCTCATTATTATTATTATTATTATTATTATTACACAAATTCTTATTATAACGACTCGTACAAAATATCGCACAAATTCTTGAAGCTTAATTTAATTGTCACTTAGTGACGTCATTGTAAAGTTACATGTACAGTTAATTATATGGACACTGCAAAAACCACTTTTTCCTACGTGAAGGACACTGCTTGCTGTCTTAAATAAATACTTACTTTCTTCAATTAGTATTATTATTATTATCATCGTTTTATTTTAAAAATTGTATACATTTTCATTATTATATATATATATATATAATTTTTTTTTCTGCCCTTTCACAATAGAAGCTTCGTGTAGCAAAGAATATTCAAAATTTGTTATTTTAATTTTTTTTATCCTAGAGTTGTAATATACAAGAGTTTACACCCCATTTTTACAGCATTGAATGTTTATTTACAATTATATAAAATAAGTTATTTACAGTTGCTAA
>JAJOZX010012725.1:0-82500 GCA_023014485.1 Bathynomus jamesi | reverse complement strand
TAAGGATTTTGATTTGATTTGAATGGCATGAATGGGAAAAATCTATTTCGCAATTCTTCCTTTTGGATTCGCACTCACAGATTTTTCTCACTCTTTGGACGAAGATCGAAATGGGAATTACATCGAATGGAATCATACCTCTATTTTATGTACGGTTCAAATTACTTAAGGAAAAACTACTGAAAAACGTTCATGATAATCAAAACAAACCCCGAAGAAGAGTGATCATGAAGTCAGTGCACCGTACAACAAATGTTACTTCATAACCGTACTCTACTGTATACTATATGTTTCATTAAAAACTCAGTAAGTAAATCCACGCTAGTTTTCCATTCTTAATAAGAACGTACGCATGCTGGTTCTAAATATACGGATAGACATGGAAAGATAAGACAATGGCTCAAGATACCTGATAAAAGAATGAAATTAATCGCGTACAAAGGGTTCACATCGTCGGGGACAAACTGGGGTAATGTCTACTTTGAAATCTAACATGGCGTTGGAACATGGCTGGCCCTCCTGTTCCTCTCTTGTACTCCACGCGGAAACTCATTGGCGATGTCACACTATGACTAAGTTCTGCTACCTGTAGAGAAGAAAATAGTTATAGGTAACTACCGAGGAGAACCAGAAACCGGCACAGTGCTCATTGCCAAATTTACGCGGCTCATTGCGATAACTCCTCAATATTATTATTATTATTACCAGCACCATCATGAGTCGAACCTCTAACATCAGTGTCTTCATTTCGCTCATAAAGGGGAACGGTGTTGCCTACTAATCTACAGGCATTTGCTCTAGGTTATAGATATGATACTTTTTAAATGGTTGCAAGTTTATGAACTTGTGGTATCCGTTTGGGACTCTGGGCAGCGAGACTCTGGATTCGCTTCCTGCTGCTGGCTCTTTGGGTTAGGTTGGGCTGGCCACTTACCCAACCCTTGGGGCCATTTTATCTCCACATAGTGGGAATTGAGTTTACATATAAACTTGCGGCAGCCTTTAAAGTAGCACGGTAAAAGCTGGATCAATGAAAGAAAGCCACCCCCAGCCTTCTTTAGTTAGCTTTATAAGGCTAACTAACGAAAATATAACGACCTAACCTAATCAATCGTCAAGGGCGTAACAGTTGACCTACCGACTGGTTAGGTTAGGTCGTGATATTTTCGTTAGTTAGCCTTATAAAGCTAACTAAAGAAGGCTGGGGTGGCTTTCTTTCAATGATCCAAAGCTGGTGTATTCCTATTATATTCAATAAGTCAAGTAGGAGATTACATACAGAGTAAATAATGCGAGAAAATTTATAGAATTACTGTATTCATAAATCTAAAATACAGCATATATTATGGTTCACAATTATATGATTTAATCTACAGAAATTTTCCAATATATATATATATATATATATATATATATATATACACACACATATATATATATATATATAATATATATACACATATACACATATTATATATATATATATATATTATATATATATATATATAATATACAGTGCCCGCGAAAAGTATCCGATCACTCAAGAAATACAATATTTTCCCTTAATATTCAGAGACACGTAATTCACTTTCTATTTGTTCTAGCGACATCTGGTAACTTTGAGGTTGCTCGCTGATATGAGAGCTATCCAACGCATTCTCAAATTAGTGTTCTGGTAGCCTTCGTTGCGGGTGGCTGTGTCTCAAATTTGTCAGATTTCACTGTTTGTGTAAATTTCTTGATATTTTTTTTTTTTTACAGAAAGTGGTGTAAATAAAATTTATATATAATGTGCTAAAAAACAACTTAAGAGTGATTGTCGAGGTGCTATTGTTGCTTTGCATGCATGTGGGAAATCACAGAGACAGATAGCTAAGGAATTAAACATATCCCAAAGTACCGTTAATTTATGGGTTTCACGGGCTAAGAACAATGGTGGCCTAACCACGCCAGTCCCTAAAAAACGATCTGGCAGACCGAGAAAAACAAATTCGCGAACAGACAAACTTATGAATCGTTTAGTATTGAAAACCCAACAATAACTGCGAAAGAATAAAATTTAATATGAATAATTTGTTATCTGGTGTTTCTGAACGAACTATCCAGGAGCGGCTCCAAAAAGAACTCGGATTACCATCTCGCCATGCTGCTAAGAAACCGTTCATTAATGAAAAAATGCGTAAAAAACGTGTCGCTTTTGTAAAAAATACATTCATTGGACTGTTGATGACTGGAAGAAGGTTTTATTTAGCGATGAGTCGACATTTTGACATTCAGAAGTTGTCCAAAAAAGGTTCGCCGGCCTATTGGCTCAAATAGGATGGACCCTAAATACACCCTAAAGCAATGAAACACCCTCCAAGTGTGATGGTTTGGGGTTGTTTCGGTTACTATGGGCGTGGAAACTTATATTTTCTTCCGAAGAACACAACTATGAATGGTGCACGGTATTTAGCAATGCTACAGGATAAACTTCTAATGGCAATGGCAATCCAAAGGACAAAAACATACATGCATGATGGTGCACCATGTCACAGGGCCAAAATAGTGACAAAATGGATTACTGACAATAAATTTGATATTTTGGATTGGCCTGGTAATAGTCCAGATCTCAATCCGATAGAAAATCTGTGGCTAATAATAAAAAATAAGGTTAAATGCCACGACACTGGCTCAGTCGAAAAATTACAAGAGGCCATCAAAAGGTATGGTGCAAGGAAATATCAGTGGAAGTTTGTCAAAACTTGATTAAATCCATGCCAAAACGTCTAGAACAAGTCATCCAAACCAAAGGACAGATGACAAATACTAATATAAGGTTAGTATACATTTAAACATTGTTTTTTATGTAAAAATACAAATTTCAAGGGTGATCGGATACTTTTCGCGGGCACTGTATATATATATATATACACACACACACACATATATATATATATATATATATATATATATAATATATATACATATATATAGAGAGAGAGAGAGTTACAAGGAGTTACAAGGAATAGTAGTACCTCAAAAGGCCTTGCGGCCCATACCGAGGTGGTACCAATGGCACGGGTGCCAGGGAAAAATTCTGTCACCCTCATATAGTGTGCAAGATTCGATCTAACCTTTTCTTGAACAGATCCACAGAACTGTTCACAACTTCTGAAGGTAGCCTGTTCCACTTGTCACAGATCTTTACGTAAAATAATTCCCACACACAATAGTCCTAAACAGTTCCAAATCCAACTTCCAACCATTGTTGCGAGTTGGGTTATCATTTAAACTAAACATGCTTCTAAAATCGACATTGTTGAACCCGTGTAACAACTTGAAAACCTCGATGAGTTGACCGCGCAGCCTCCAAGTTTCCAGCGAAAAAAATTCAGGGCGCGTAAGCGTCGATTGTAGCCTATATGCTTAACGGAAGGGATTAACTTTGTGGCCCTCGCCTGCGCTCGCTCCAGCCTCTCTCCAGCCTCTCAATAACTTTCCTGAGTGTGGGCGACCAGAACTGTACAGCATACTCCAGGTGCGGCCGAACCAGAGAATTGTACAGAGAGAGCACAATCTCCTTGTTCCGAAACTGCCTTCTCATATAACCCAACAGCTTCTGGGCTTTCTTTTCCACCTCTACGCACTGTTTGGTAAACTTAAGGTCGCTGCTAATTAGCACACCAAAGTCCTTTTCCAAATCAGTCGCCTCGATATTACTCTCCAATATCGAGTAGTCCGACTTGGGATTGGCGTAACCCATGTGCATCACTTTGCATTTACCCAAGTTAAACGGCATTTGCCATTTTTCGGACCACTTTCATATGCTACCTAGGTCCGCACGCAGTTGCTCGATCCCCTCGGGCGTCCCAACATTGGCCCCAAGCTTGGTGTCATCGGCGAATTTGGCGATCCTACTGACGATGCCACCGTCGATATCATTTATGTAAATGATAAAGAGTGGCCTTAAAACGGAACCCTGAGGAACCCCGCTAGTGACCGAGGCCCAACCCGAACTAGCCCCTTTAATTACAACCCTCTGCCGCCTATTTTTCAGGCAGTTTTCAATCCACCTACCTACTTTCCCACCGATACCCAGCGCGCGCACTTTGGCCAATAGCCGGCGGTGAGGTACCTTATCAAAGGCTTTCTCAACGTCAAGATAAAGTATATCAATCGTCCTACTCTTATCGTACTCACTCAACATGTCGTGGAAAAACGCTAGCAAGTTGGTGAGACACGACCTATGCCGTCTAAACCCACGTTGGTAGTCCCAAGCAGCTGTAGGAATCCAAATGGTCAACGATCCTATCCGCTATTATCCCCTCTAATAATTTACCTACAACCGAAATGAGACTAATGGGACGATAGTTTCCTGGACTTTCGTGATCCCTTTTCTTAAAGATAGGGGTCACGTTGGCTTCCCTCCAGTCACCAGGCACCTGGCCCGTCTCCAACGATTTGTTGAAGACTGTAGCCAAGTGGGGGGCCACCTGGTCGCGCACCTCCGGCAACACTCTGGGGAGAAACTGGTCTGGCCCAGGAGCCTTGAACACGCTCAGTTTGTCTATTCTATGGGCAACGACTGTCACGGTACATCGAACACTATCCAGGCCAGCACCTTCGTGCCTGACGCCTGGCTCGGGGATGATGCGGGTGTCCTCCATGGTGAACACTCCCGCAAAGTACTCATTAAGCACATTGGCGATGTCCGCGTCGGAGGTCCGCAGAACGCCGCTGCTTCAAATGGGCTTTCTACTATTGACATAACTGAAGAACTCCTTAGGGTTCCCCTTGCAGAGGCTTGCTACCCGTAGTTCTTCGTTACGTTTCGCTAGCCTAACCTTCGCCTTCACTTCCTTACACAGGCGGACATACGCTTCAGTGTTCTCATGGGAACGATTGGCCTTCGCCCTCGTATACGCTACTTTCCTATTTCGGATAGCAGAAGCGATGTCACAATTGAACCACTTAGGCTGCGTTGAAGCAGGGGTGACCGGTTTTGAGGGTATGGCAGCAGATTGCAGCACCATAAACTCGTCCCGGAATGCACTCCACACTCCCTCAACATCGCCGCCGACCTCTAACCTCATCTCACCTACGCTATCCCGGAGGCTAACAAAGTCCGCCCGTCGGAGATCGAGCTTACTGCCTCTCGAGTTACTACGCTTCACCCGAGGGACGCACACACGGAACCTAATCAGACCGTGATTACTCCCGCCCAACGATTCGTCAACGGTAAGGCCAGTGACGAGGTTGTCTTCAGTCGTGAATACTAAATCTAGAACGCTTTCGCCTCGTGTAAGCTCATTGCTGATGAGAACTTCCTCACTCAGTGGGTCAAAGTCAACTAGCCTCCTCCCTTCAGCATCAGCAGTCCTGTCTTCCCACTTTATGCCGCGACAGTTGAAGTCTCCTAAAAGTACACACACCCTTTCCCATAGGCTCCGGAGTTCTGTGTACAGGGCTGTATCCTCCTCGAAGAGGAGATGCGGAGGTCTGTACACCAAGATTAACCTATAGTTCGTCTCTTCCACGTTCAGATCGACGCCAAGCAGCTCCCTTTCCGACCGGAACTGACAGTCAACCGGACTCAACGTGTCCCTCACATATATTAGTACCCCTCCCCCCCCACGGGTGCGGTCTTTGCGAAACATTCTATACCCGGGAATTTCGAACTCCCCAACGTAGTCCCTATGATCAGTATGAATCCAGGACTCGGTGATAGCAACGATATCCTGGTATTCTGATGCTAAGAGCGCCCGTAGCTCGCAAAACTTATTCCTAATCGACCTAGCATTAAAAAGCATTGCACGGAGGGAGCCTTCCCTATTCTGACCGCCCCCTAGCACGGCCCGTTTCCCGAACAGCCAGGGTTGTCGGGAGTTGAAGAACCCCTCACCAACGAGGGGGCAACTTCCGCAGGAGCCTGAGCTCCCTCCAACGGAGGAGGAGGGTCACCCACCTGTACCTGGACGCACCCTTCAGTTGAAGGTACGTCCGCCACCGGCTCAACATCATCTCTCCTCGGTGGGGGCCCGTCATCTCTCCCGGGCTCGACATCATTCTGTATAGGTGCCGGGGACACACACACACACACACACACACACACACACACACACACACACACACACACTCGGCATTTCCAAACCCTCCTCTTAACTTCTCATATAACAATCATCAAATGAGCCAACGTTGGTATTTGGTATATCCAAAATATCAACGTAGGTCTAACAGATTCTTGCTATCTGGATTGGGTTGAGAGTTCAAGAATCTGTATCTACAAATTACTACGATGCGTCTGTGATATTCTGTCACTGACCGAAAGGAATGCATGAATCAGGTCTGCTTTGACTGTAGCCAACGCTTTGTCCTTCACCAATATTGTATACGTTTCATCTCTCTCCGTGCTCATCAAAGACCCGAACCAAGATTTCTTTGTCAACTCCGGTGATGACTCTGGCGTTAGATGGACTTCGTCAGTAGGAACTGAAAAATATATATGTATATACTTTTATAAAATTAGGTTTATACGCCAATTCTTATCACTTTTATTTGGAAGGAATGCATAAACTAAGTTGAAATAAACGTTGGTATATGAAATTTTCTCCCAACTTTGTACGCCATTTCGGACGTTTAATATTTTATTTTGTGCCAAGTTTCCTTGTTTGTATTAATTAGATACTTCTAGCAGACTGTGTCCCAGATTTTTTTATAGGCTGTAAACCAGTTTTGTATAAAAACCTACGTTTCAAATATCTAATTGACAACACAAAACAAAACGTAGGCTGTACTACAAAGTTGGGATAAAATTTCTTACAGGGGTTTAGTGTGTTCTGAAGTAATCAAAAAGCTGGTTTCTTTTTATAGGACTTAAAAATATATTATAGCTACCCAATCGGAAGGTGGTACTTTTGATCTAATTTCAATTTATAATTTTTCACTGTATATTCAAGCATAATTTCTTATTAAATTATCAAAGTGTGAAACGAGCATACCCACACGTGCGCATCTCCGCATAAGCTAAGTACCGACTTTAAATCCATTAACCTAACCTAATCTAATCTTAAGCGACATCGAACCGAGAAAGAGACAATAAGTGCTCCAGATGCAATTGCGGGCTCGAGGGGAGGTTTCTGTTAGGTTCTATAATAAAGTGGTACTAGCTAACCTAACCTAACCTCTCTGGCAACAATAACGTTTCTAGAATTTTCCTACGTAAGTACACTAAGTAGTGCAGAAGTGAAATTGTGTAATGCTCCTAAACGAAGGCTCATGCGCGAATACCTTGTAATTTCCTTCTGTGGAAGCGGGGGGAACCAAGAAAAGAGTTCTTAAAGGTGTTCAGTCTGGACTTCCAGTACGGAGTGCTGTAAGGTGACCCTGGGGCCGATGGTATGGTGTTCTCTTCCGGTCCAGGGACTCCAGTTTGAGTTGTTCCAGAACTGGAGTAACTTCCCCCAGTGGACGAGGAATGCTGGTGATGGATGTGATGGCGAGGAGTTCTGGGAGACGAGACGGGAGAATCTGTTGGAGTGACGTTGTTGGAATGTAAAGGAGAATGTGTGGTTGGAGGCCCAGTGTTGTTATTTCCGGATCTTCGTCTACTTGCGGGAAGAGTGTGAGAGGTTCTGCGAAAGGTATGAGGAGGTTTGGGGTTAGTTGTGTTATAGTGTAATTTTCACCTGTTTCCATTAACAGTTAGTTAATAATAATAATAATAATAATAATGTGCTTTCACGGGAATACCCAACCGGCCGCAATCATCTGGACTCGTATCTTGCGGAATTCATGTGGCGACAACGTACCGAAAGCAGCGACGTTTTTTCTGCAATTTTAGATGACAAAGACATTTTGGTCCCCTACTAACTGATTATCGCTTACATATTAACTAATTTCATTTAAATGATTAATAAATTCCGTACTTACGTATTATCGGGACTACCAAACCGTTTAGGATGTATTTTTGCTCTCGTCATTTTCGTTTAAACTAACGAAAATATCACAACTTAACCGAACCAATTATCAAAGGCGTACAGTTGACCTAACCGGGCATTTTCCGTTATATTAACCTGTTAGGTTAATTCAATGCCCGGTTAGGTCAACTGTACGCCCTTGATGATTGGTTAGGTTAAGTTGTGATATTTTCGTTAGTTTAAATGAAAATGACGAGAGCAAAAATACATAAACAGTTTGGTGGCGGGCGGTTGGGCATTCCCGTTAACAGGAAAGCACCAATAAGAATAATAATGACTAAACAGTTACCAATAGATCAAAGATGTAGACGTTATTTTCAAAAGTAAAAGAAAATAGTTTAGGCGTAACAAGAAGTATGTTAGTGCAGTGCATAAAAAAGTACAAACTTACCACTCTTAATACACATCTATCTTAAATACTTCTAACATAGAAAATTTTTTTTTATAAAATTTATTTTATGAAAATGTTTATTAAAAAGTATTTACAAAAAATGAGACATTTGATGTTATAAAATTTTAGCATTCAGATAAAGCATGCACTCTCTAATTACAGCATCTACAGATAGGCAAAGCAATCATTCAATTCTGGAAGCAGAAAAAAAAAAAAAATTTTATGCGAAGCTAAATAATTATTCTTGGCCAGGAAAATTAAGGATTTTTAAAAATATTTTTAGTCAAAATAGAAAGAAGGCGTAAAAATATACCGAAAATCTGAAGCGATTTTAGTTAAAAAATTTTAGCAGATCACGTGTTCGTTTGCAGTTAAAAAAAAAATCTGGTTTAAGCAAAATATATACGAGAGAAAAATTGGTATACACAACCGACAGTTCGCTATAACCGGCAATAAGTATAAAGACACTTGAAAATTTTCAACAACACGTATAGAAGCTCATATATATATATATATATATATAGTTACATCTTACAAAGCTTATAGAATACAAGGTTCCAAGCCAAGTAAAATGTTATATACCCAATGACGCAAAATAAAAATTTTTTTATTTAAAACGCCGTCATTCCGCTTGCACTTATTTCAGGGAGCTGAAACTTATAAAATAAAAAATTTCAAGTTTACTCCGTACAAAAATAATTAAGATATGGCAAGTAGAAGTCAAGTCATAAAAATTTCAAATTATTATTATTAAAAAAAAAGGTTTTTCAGAACTGAAAAGTAAGATATGAGCGGGTGCTATCTGTCATCAACCCTCAGGGTTTAAAAATAAATGCGGACACGTATGTATAACATTTAAAATCATCATCTCGCCTAGTTTGAACAACTATATTTCAATGGTGATTTTATTTTCGTACAGGACATCGCTCCTCGACAGGGTACAGTTCTAACTCGGAAGAATCTTTATCAAGATGTTCCTTGGTTCATCAAAAGTAATAAATGGTCTTCACATTCCATGAACCCCGTAGACTGTTTTGTATGGAACGTGTTACAAGAATAAGTTTATGCAGGCTGCCAGACACCTTTCAACAACACATTGTAGGTGAATGTGGCGTGATTGGTAGCGCGCTGACTCTGAAACTAAGCGACGGTCGCGGGTTCGAGTCTTACTAGCTCTTGGTTTTCCACTTTATTGCCTTTTTCCTTTTCCACATTGCGGGAATTCCAACAACTCGTTAGAGAGAGAGTACGGCAGTAAACTTCAGGAGCATATCCAAGCCGCCGTTCTTCAATGGAAACGAAGTGCCTTCGCCGTGATTAGTCAAAATGAAGGTCGCATTCAAGAACTTCTTTGGTAAAATAAAAATGACGTTTCTATTATTACAGATATTACAATGTAGGACTAAACTGATGCACATGTGCGTCGTAGTTCCAAATTATTCTTCAGAGGACAGATAGCACTCGCTCATATCTTAATTTTATTCTTGAAAAGTTCATTTCTTAAATGTTAATTAGGAACTTTTATAACTTGATATCCACTTGCGATAGCTTAATACAAATTTTATGGAATAAACTTAATTATATTATTACGTTCATAAGTTTCAAGGCTGTGAAATAAATACAGGCGAAATGACAGCGTTTTAAATAGAGAACGTTTATTTTGCGTCATCTGGTACACAACTTTTCATTTGGTTTGTAACCTTATATTCTATGAACTTTGTAAGGTGTAGCATATTTTATATATATACAGGGTGTCCCGTAAGTCTGGACCCATAGGGAAAAATAATAAAATTACAAAATAGTCCAAAAATTTATTACATAATCTGTTCAAAGTGTCCGCCGTTGTGTCGCACACATAGTTGAAGACGCAATCTCCACTGCGACAGCACTTTCTGAATCACAGTCGCAGAAATTTCTTGACACGCCTCCACAATGCGTGCTTTAAGGTGGAAAATGTTCTGAAGTTTGACCTCGTACACTTTGGCTTTCAAGTGGCCCCACAAATAAAAATCATAATAAAAAATAATAAAAAAATAATAATAATAAAATAATAATAATATAATAAAAAATATATTATAAATCCCTATGGGTCCAGACTTACGGGACACCCTGTATATATAAAACCCTTATGATGTAAATATACTTCACGTGGCCTTAATAGCATAGTTGTATAACTTACTTTACATTATCTATAATTTTAGAAACTCATTATATCATATATATAATATATATATATATATATATATATATATATATATATATATATATATATATATATATATATATATATATATATATATATATACAAGGCGATGCAGAAGTAAAGCCACTTGGTATATTTCCATTTGAAAGAGACTTACTGGCGGGATCGCGATTTTCGTGCAACTGCGGGACTCAGCGGTGAAACATAGTTTTCCGAGTCGCAGTGCAAGAGACTAGTGGAGGGGGCTGTGGTTCGAGACCCATCCCTAGGGAAAGTCTCCACACGCCGGGGGGATGTAGACACCCTGATGGGGGGGATTAGTGTAAGCAAATGGACGGGGGACTGACACACAATGAACTTATTTCATATATAAAAGGGGACCATTCTGAGTTGTAGCATATAAAAGGGAAATGGAACCTTTGCGAGTGTGAAGGGGAGAGAAAGAAAAGAGCATGTCGGGCTCATAACTTTTCGTCGATGGGAAATTTTGTCGACAACACTTTTCGGGGATAGATTAAGTTGTTAGACTTAGTTTAGGTTAGCCTTAGGTTAAGCTTAGGTTAGGTTTAATTAGGTTGTTTTGGCTTTTAGAACGTCAGTGAAATTTTTCATCGACGAAATGTGTTTAGGTCCGCGCAAACCCATTCTGGTGTCAGATAATATTGTATTGACGTCATCTATAAATTCTTTAAGGTAGTTTGCTAGTTACAATTAACAACGTTTCGGCAAAATACTGATACCATAATCGTGTCGTGTATGGCATATATTTTTAGTTCTATAATTTGACAGTCACTATTTTTAATATTTCAGGTCTGTAATAATAATTTTATGCGATGTGGAAAGACCAAAAAAAAAAAATGTAATGTGGAGCATACGTTTGAATTTATTCCATAATCCCTGAATTAAAATTATTTTTTCACACTATATTTGCGATCTTATAATAATAAACTTATAATTAACTTCGTAAACTAAATTGAACACGACGAAAATGAAAGTAATTTGCGGAAAATAGACAGTAAACGGTACGTGGAAATGCGAAAATAATTTTCATTATTTTGATCAGCAAATTCATTGACTTTTTAAATGAATTTTTTCTCATGATTGTCATGTTTTTTTGAGCAGACCAAAAATTTTCAGGGGCGAATTGAAGAATAATTTTAGCCATTCTGTTGATGTGCTATTGCTAAGATTCTACTGTACATTTCCTGCAAGATTGTACACTATGCATAGCTATCTAAACTACTCAAATTCTACTAAAAAAACATATATATATATATATATATATATATATATATCTCACTATTTTAGATTTTGTGTAAGTGAATTATTGAGTAGCCAAAAGTCTCGACCCATAATTTTTTTTTAAATTATTTTTTTTTTTCGCGAATTCGTTATAAGTAATGAATGTGAGAATGTGAGAATGTGAATCAGCTTTTTCCACTTTAGATCATTTTATTCCGAAAATGAGAATGTCAAGAGGTTTTTCTGAAATCGGTGTCTCCCCCACTTCGTGTGAAGCCAAGTCTCGTATCCATTGCTCTCCCAATTCCGTTATGGGTTAGGCTTAGATAGCTAAGGGTGGTTAGATTAAAGCTCAGTTAAATTAAGTTAGGTCATTTAGGTTAAGGATAGGTTAAATTACGTTAACTTATAGATTGGGGTAAGTAAAGTTAGGTTAGCGTTAAGATATTTTAAGTATTTCTCATCTCGCTTTTTAAATCACTCCCAAACGAGGAAAAGGCTTTCCCAAACAATTTTTGCGTCCCTCACATCGAGCATCCTCACTTCCGGACCGCGAATGATGAGAGAAATGAGATGAAGCGGGAATAAGAAATCGGCATGACGCGCATTCTAGATTTTTACGTAGAATTTTCGAGCAAGATTTAATCTTGACTAACCAAAACTGGGCTTACTTACTCTATACTAAATAATATACTAGTATATCATGCACTCTTAACGGACATACAGGTATTTTTTTTTTTTTTTTTTTTAACTCGAGTTAACGTTAGTTACAGTTGTTGGAAAAAATAATTATAGTTTAAAAAAAACAGATAACAATACACTTTATATAAATATAATATGTGCAAAGAGTGATAATAATTTTATTATTAAATTAATAAAACAAAAAAGGATGACTTCATATAAAATTGGTTAAACGGGCAAGACAAAAAAGTGATGTGTATATTGGTTTTAACAAAAAAAAAAAAAAAAAAATTATATATATATCTATCAGGTTCAAATAATATTTACATTATATATACAAGCCAACATATATACATATATATACATATACATACATTACATATACATACTATACATACATATATATATATATATATATATATATATATACACACACACACACACACATATATATAATTCATTGGTAAATTGATTGAAACAAGTGTCATTTTATTACTGATTTACTACGTAAAAGTATTAGTGTAAAATAAAAAAAACCCTAATTTTAATGAAATGAAATAATACAAAATACTACAGTAACAAACAAAAAGTATGGATAGGGTATAAGAATTAGTCTCTACCATTCCATTCTACTGTAAAGGAGTAACTGTACACATGTTACAGTTAATACGTGAAACCAGCAGTCATCTCGCCGAATGTTAAAAGGTTCAGACATTACTCTTAATGCGATTAATCTCTTAGAATAGGCAGTGCTGTGCCGGCTAACGCTACCATAAAATTCAGCGCCGCTAACGCTACCATAAAATTCAGCGCCGCTAACGCTAAGTATTTCAACAGTTAGCGCCGCTAACGCTAATTTTGTCGCTAGTTTTTTTCTGAAACCACCCCAATTTAAGTATGTTCTACCTTCCATAATTTACTCGCATATATTAGCATACGCCTTCATATAATTGGTTGCTAAGGTACAAAAATGTGACGTTATAGTCTACGAAAATGAAAATATTTTTATGCAGAGCCGAGTTCCTTTCGTAGATATTAATATGGAAAAAAAACCAACGGAAGAATAAATTCTATTGAATTTATACGCCTATATTTAATTCAAATATACAAACAAACTCAAAGAAATGATAAAATATTGACAAAGAGTAAATCATACCAAAACTTGAATGTTTCTTGATACGACAGATTACAGAATAAAAATGGATATAGCTGAAACAGTGATGTGGCGAATTGCATTAATTTTCAAAACAATCAAAAACATTAGAACCTCTACAAAAACCTCTACATGTTGATGTTATGATCAACTTGCGGTTAATGCCGCGTCAGTCTTTTATAAGAGAGATTGCTTTGGGCGAACCAAATTTTAGTACGAGTGGTTTTGAAAAAATAGCGATTGACTTTTTCTAAAAACTTCGCGCCACTACCCGTTTCGCCAACAATTTTGAAAGTTAACGGCGCTAACAGTATCGCTAATAAAAAAGTTAGCGGCGCTAATTGGCGACGCTAATCCCAGCACTGAGAACACATTAGGTAAGTTAAGAATGCTTAATGTCTGTGATTAAGAGTCACAGGGATTACGGGAAATGTCAAACTATTACGCATTACGGAGAATAATTTGTTTCACATATTAACTAATATACTGTGTGTGTGTGTGTGTATATATATACACTGTTTACTAATGGACTGAAATATAGGATGTTTTCATGGACACAATTTACACCAACAAATGGAAATTAAAGGAATATTTATAAATGTTTGTTTGAAACTTCTGCCAAAAACAAACTTTATTTATTATTTTTTTTTATATGAAAAAGCGAAAGGAACTATTTTTTAATCAAGTTTGGAATTTCCAAAAATGCATCAGTGATTTTCTTATAATTAACTTTAATTTTTAGCGTTATATATATATATATATATATATACACACATGGTGTCCCATAAGTTCGGTCTTATAGGAAAATTTATTTTAAATTAAATTTACAAAAGTAATACAGTAGTAATACATTGGGTATTTTTTCCTATGAAACCAGTCTTATGGGACACCCTGTATATATATATAAGCACATTTTAATTTAAGTTTATTTAAGTTATTTTGGTGTGAATTGGTTATGTAAGCGATACAAGCGATGTGTCGTGGTCAGTTACTTACTGATGGGTCATCGCTCTTCGCGGGGTCATTGGAGACCCCTCTGATAAGCGTTCGAAATGGGACATTTGTGTACCATTTACTGAGCAAGTATCAATTCTCTTCCTGGGCGGATCGGCGGAATCAGACCTGTACCTTTGAATAATTTCGTTCTCATCTTCGCAAGACGGTTTCCTCCTCTTCCGGTCCAAGAGGAGAAAATATATTACCTTCTCAGTGTTGTGGCTGAAATTTAAAACTTTCCTTCACAAACGTATGAACCAATGATTATTATTAATTAATTAATTAATTAATATTAATTAATAGGACATTAAATATACACAGGCTACAGTGGCTAAATGTAAAAAAAGCCAAAAAATGACTAATTATAAACTTTTTGGTTTACTTCATTTTTTTAAGCAAAGCAAATCTTCCGAAGTGAACCATAAATTTAGCCTAAAATGGTGAACTTACTTTGGACACAAAAGATCATTGATAACTTTATCCTTGTCTTTGAAGCATCCTAAAGAGGCCATGTTCCTGAGGACATCCGGATCAATTCCGTCTTTGGTGGGTATGATGTGCGTTTGGACGACTTCCATCATGGGCCTCTCTAATTCCAGCTCCCCCTTGCCCCCGGCTATAACCCATGGATGAGCATTGATGTCTGCTAACTGCAACAATAGTAACCGTGCCAATTTTAGCGAGTGCCACCTTGTATGAGGGCCAAATGGGACATTACTGTTCACAGTTTTTTCATAATGAATGTCGATAAGAATTTGCTTTTTAAATTTTACAATTTAATTCATAATTTACAATTTAATTCAAACTTCGGTTACAAATAGTTAGTTTACAAATTCAACCAAGTCCGGCAAAACTCAGCTGTTCATCCTTCCACACAATAAAAAAAAAATTGTTAGATAAATGGGTACCCTGGGTAACCTTGTGGTTAAGACGCTGGGCTGCTGCTGATCGGGAGGTCGTGAGATCGAGTCAGGGCGAGAACTTTGTAATTTCTGACCGCCCGTGGTGGGGCGTGGTTCGAATTCCACGTTAAACTGTAGGTCTAAGGTGGATTGACAAGCTTGACCTTCGTCAGAATGAACAATTCGGACGGAAGCAAAACCAAGGTTAACTATCTTTTTTTAGTCAATTTAAAGTTTAAACGAGAGTCTTTGTTTGATATAAAACATAACAGTGTGACTCGACCTTATTAAATTAGTCTATCTATTATCTATCTGTCTCTCTCTTTTTTTTAGGGAATTAAGGAGGTATTAAAATCGACTGTTACAGCAAAAAAAATAGGTGTTTTAAAGTATCAACGTTTTGGGAAGCACAAATACGTTATCAAAAATAATATATCTCTGGTTACTTATTTCAATCGTTATATACTGTATAAATATATAATAATAATAATAACCTGTGTGTGTGTGTGTGTGTGTGTGTGTGTTCTTGGCTACCTTACGAAACTATGACAATCTTTAAGATACATAGCTCATTAGTAACAGGTGTGTGTGTGTGTGTGTGTGTGTGTTAGTTTGGGATGCTAATAGAATTTGAAACTTGGCACTAGTATTAATACTTGTTTACATGCGAGAGAGTTTTTACCAGCAACGCGCGCTCAAATTACGTCAGCAACCAAAGTTATTGAATATACTATACATATATATTATAAGCCGGGTGTGTCTGCTTATGCGAGGTAGAAAGCTCAAGATAGCAACTCTTTCGTACATCAGGCCAGGTCTAAAGGTGGAGCTACCAGTCTCACCTCCATGTGAAGAGACCGACGCACGGAACATGTACAAGGTTACAATTTATATATTTATATATACACACACACACACGAGAGATTATATACAGAATAATATGGAAATAATATCTAAATTTTAAGATCGAAACTTTTCAAGAAATGGTTTTTGCCCATCTTCAGTGGAAACTAAACTGGGAACATTAAAACAACAAATATGGTCGTCATTATAAATTTGCCAAGTTAAAATCCGAGATAAAATATTAAAAAAGTTAAAACTCACGAACGATAACACAAAATACAGGAATAATTTGGGACGTTAAAAATAATAATTAATGGTTAAAACCTTTCTAAGATGAAAATAATGAACCAAAACCCAATTTATTCATTCTAAAATTTATTTTACGAGTTTGATTACACATTTTGTGCCCAATTTTAATGTTATTTCAGATGTGAATTTCAACGCTTTTATTAGGAATTTTTTTTTTATACATTTTAACCGAAATGTATAATTCGCGCGCACTCGTATAATTTGTGATTTGGGTCTATACGTTTCAGCTGAGAAATATAATCCGTGCGAGTCAGCGCCCGTAATTCGGTAATACCTTTTTCCTATAAAGTCGGGGGTTCGATTTCCGATGGTGTTGGTTAAACCAAGAAAGCCAGCGTGGCATATTGCGATAAAAGTATATTTGTTTTTTCTGGAAATGATGTCTTTTATTGTATGCGAGTTTATTTTTATTATTGTTTAGTAACAATAAATTGTTTAATTCAACTATAATTGTAATTTCCATTATTGGCTTACGTAGACCCGACACTAGTCACTATGTGCTCGGTCCCACACTGGCCTTTTAGCGTTAACAATATTCGAGGAGTTAGCGGAATGGGCCTCATTAGTCTGGCATGAGCGCTGTTCCAGTTTATGGCCCTTCTCAATCATTATTGCTATTGGACTGAATACACCTTCATTAGTAGGGTTTTTTATACGCTTCAAACGAAAACTACAAGTAACCAACCTTATAATGAATGTGCATTGAATTCTACATTGAAAATGGTAAGAAAATTGGGCGCAGAAAATCAGAAAATAGATAAAAACTTACTTCAACGTTCGTGAACATTGATCTTTTCAAGTAGGGAAACCTTCGCGGATTTATATTATTATTATTTTTCTCTTCTGTCAATGAGTTCAGAGAGATCGGATGTGAATGTTGTACGAGAGATAATAGTCTTGTATAGAGATGATAGTCTCGTATATTACTGATTTAGTTGGTTTACTGAATGAGAAAGTAATACGGTGGGGAGGACTGGCTTCTATGTTCTTCTAAGGATATTCTCGAAAACAAACTAAACGTTTAATTCAAACGTTTATTGGTTATACGAACTTTATTTCAACTCTATAACGTATCAGATGTTGAATAGTTCAACACTTCTTTATACGTTTTGCCGTACGTGTCAATTAGATACGTTTCAAACGCATAATTTGTCCCAAATTTTATATAGGTGTTTATAAAGTCACGCGAGTGAATATGGTAATGACTTCGCCATATTTACTCGCGTGACTTTATGAATACCCTGTACAAAACTGGTTTGTTGCTTATAAAATATTGGGGCAAATTTCATATTTGAAGTACGTAATTTGCATTTATAATCAGTGAGAAGTGGCCTGAAACGGGCACAGCGCTTAAGCCAACTAATCCAGCCCACTGCGCCGACTCTTGAATTATTATTAATCAGTACTATCGGGAGTCGAACTCCCGACCTCAGTGTTTCAATATTCAACGAAATGTCGGAATATGAAACATTCAAAATGTTACAGATTTTCATGGGCCAAAATTTTGTACGCCAACTTTCATTTGGGTTCAGAATGGTCATTTATATTGTCGAGTGAAACCAAAGATTCTCATCATACGATGCAATGAAGCACCATCGTTATGCTTTACATTTATATTCTACTTTTAGTTCAAGATAGAAAGACATTTACCGAAACGTTTGTATAATAGGCAAATAAAATTTCGACTGTTTTACTCACACACACACACACACACACACACACACACACACACACACACAGTGTATATACATGATAAAAACATTTACCCCGAGTCTGGAATGGAAACTGGAATGGAACGGAACAGAAAATGCTTGATGTGGAAAATGTAAATACAAAGGAATACATCACTTTCCCTCTCCACTACTGTAGGGAAAAACTACGCCCAAAACGATAGTAAAATGCATTGTGCATTCTTTGATCGAAAAGCGCTTCCGACTAACAGAAATGGTATTTCAAACAGTTTTAATGACAAATTTGTAGAGTAGAGTAGAAACACCAAAACAAAACTATTTCGCTGGACCGAACCCTTTTTTGGGGGTGAGTGGGGGTGGGGGTTTTGGTTGGAATGGTCGGTATAGGAGCGCTCGCTCTGAAGCCACGTGACGGGGGTTCGAGTCTCAATAACGCGTTTCCCACTTCGTGGCCTTTTCTCTCTCTCTCTCTCTCTCTCTTTATCTTCTTAAAATGCATTCATACGTTCGAGAATCAGCTTTTGCAGTCTTTTGAACTTCTGAAGATGTTTCGACGAAATATGTTCAAAAGTTATTCTACTTTCGAAATTGGTACAACGTTTGACTGCGTTTTCTGGCATTTTTTTTACTTGTCGCTTAGCCACTTCTTCCAAGGAGGGGCTCGTATAACAACGGAACTATAGTATCTTCTACGAAAGGAAATAGATAAAAATCCCATAAGAACATTGGTACCAAATGCATAAAAAACACAGGAGGACATTCGATGACGTGGAAACTTTTAAAATATGGAAAACAAAAAAGATAAACAAATTATGAAGGTAAAAAATGCAATTAAGAAACGAATTTTGGGGGGGGGGGT
This sequence comes from Bathynomus jamesi, assembly GCA_023014485.1. NCBI lineage: Eukaryota > Metazoa > Arthropoda > Malacostraca > Isopoda > Cirolanidae > Bathynomus > Bathynomus jamesi. The sequence continues at coordinate 63,272 of JAJOZX010012725.1, read as the reverse complement.
CGAGTCCCACGAGCTCTAAGTTCCCCCATCTTTATTACTTTTTCCATTTCAATCGAAGATATATATTTGAACTTCATTGAATAAACCTAACCCGATTACGGAACAGACATTCAAAAACTTTCCAAATTTTATTCAGGAGCAATCCCTGTGAAACACTATGGTTTTACTCAAATTGGAATTCTGCTCAATCTATATAAACAGGAGTGTATAATTCAATTAGGAGTAGTGTAGAGACATCTTACAGCTAAAATAAACGGACTGTAACGAGTAGATTAGCCAGAAACGCAACACGAGAATTACAGAAGAGCTGACTGGAAAAGAAAAAGGAGAGAAAATTGCGCGCACACACACACACACACATATATATACATATATATATATACACACACACACACATATATATATTCTAAGGCCTTTCGTGGAATAATTTTCTTTGTGGGTTTGCATCATATACAGTATATGATGCAACCCACAAGGAAAGAAAAATGATTCCACGAAAGGCCTTGGAATAATTTTCTCCTCTTGTGGATTTGCATCATTCATTCATTTTACGTGTTTAAGTGTGAAATTCATCATATATAATATATATATATTATATAACGGGATTGAGACAAGTTATGATGTAACGTTGTAAATCTTTCAAATCCACCGTACGATTATATTTATCATATATTGCGCCTCTTGCATAAGAATAACCAAAGATAAAACATTGAAATTACCCACATAATATGCATTTCTATAAAACACTTATCTAGTCTATTAACATGGGAGGCGAATGTCTGAGCGTGTTTTCTGTAATTGGATGTCTGTCATGTGTATGTGTGCGCCATCTTTTTCAATGTCGTGAGTATTCAAATTTGGGTCTCCCGCCGTGAAAGGTGTTGATGCGGCAAGTGATATATTGAGTTGTTCATACTTCGGGGTGTTGTACCACCACAAGGAGAAAAAATTTGTTTCCGGTGAGGAATATTAGTGGAGGGTCCCTGTATCTATCCCCGTGTATAGAGAATAAAAGTGTTGTTGGTACGATGAATTCAAGTCTCCCACTTAGGTGTGTTTATGAGGCAAGTATTAAAGATAAGCATGTATTCAATATTATTGAAAATATAACAGGAATATGTTTAAGAAGTTTAAAATTAGTTTATTTTAAAAGATTTTTAATTTATCGTAATAAGGATACATTCAAATGCATATTACTTAAAATCACTAAGATAATATATAATATATTTAATATGAATTACAGGAAAGTTCATTTTAATTTGGATAATGGAGGACGTTTATCCATTTTCGGATATTTCAAAATGTTGTGGTCCTTTTATTCACATTTCGGGACTACGTCGTGGCTAATGTCGTAACACAGTTTCCCTTCGATCAGCGAAGTTAAGCGATATTGTGCCTGGGTAGTAGTTGGATGGGGGACTGTCCTCTACGCCCAGATGATGTAACGACCCGTGGTTCGGATACCACGAAGTTGTAGGTTTCCTCAGTCATATGACCTCAGATGTCACGAAGGGAGTTAAACAACCCCCAAAACAAACACACATTCATATTTCGTCTGTGCAATAATGATTTAGAAGTGCCAGAAACTGGCACAGCGTATAGCATAGAGCCATAGACTAATGCTGCCGCCCATTGAGATGACTCCCGGATTACTACTGCACCATCGGGAGTCGAATCCCGACCCCCCGTGTCTTCACTTCGCTTATTATGAAACCGTTTTACTCACTGAGATACAGACACTGACTTCATTTGTACAAGTTATTTATTATAAAGTATTTTTCAGAGAGCCAAAAGCCGTATATTTAATTCATGATATGATGAATTTCATTTAAAGTTAATATTCAGAAAGAACAATCAGAAGTCAGCATCTCAAAACACTTCAAATGGTTTAAATTGTCGTTATCCACCATTTTTTTCTGAATTTCCAGTTATATTTAGTGCTAATGTTATTTGTCAGTGAAAAGAAGTGTACCATTCTGGATGCAAAACTTTCCAGATATTTGCTAGCGATGAGTTTTGGAAAGATACATTATCAAAGGTTATATTATCCTGTTGGTGGCAAATTCTATGTAATTAAGGTAGCCCATAATTAAGGTTTGTTTATCCTATAGATTATCCGTGACTAACCTAATCTACATTAAGGCCGGCCGCACGTAGAATCGTCTCGCGACTGGAGTCGCGTGTGATTTTACATTGACAGAATGGGAACTCCGCACACAGCAGCGACCGCGACGCGGTTCTGGAAATTTAGAGGAATCGCGTCGCGGTCGCTGCTGTGTGCCGGGCTTCCATTCTGTCAATGTAAAATCTCACGCGAGTCCAGTCGTCAGTCGCGAGACGATTCTGCTTGCGGCCGGCCTAAATTGAGCCGAGTAGAATCGTTACTCATTTTGTGGATACCATTAATTTTAAGGCAAACTATTTAATTTTTTAGAAAAATATTACTATTCTGATTACTTTAATTGGCCATGTAATTTTGCTGTTATTAATATTAACCTACCTTGTAAATGGGGACCTTCCACTACATAACCCGAGTGTAATTTTTTAAAATTTTAAACTCTATTTTTTACTTTGAAGTAATGCATCCCATTAATTACGAGAAAAACTAGAAAAAAATTCACTGAGAAATTATGTAAAAAAGTAATTTCATAGGTAACCTATATATTATACTTGATTCTATTAATATAGGTAGTCACTATTCAAAATTTATAAAACTTTGCGTTTCATTTCATTTACCAATGAAATAATTCCTTGTATTTGTAATATTACCCCACAAAAAATCGTCCTTAGAGAATAAAATGAGGGGCCCCGCGTCTTAAGGTACCTAAGCGCCAAAATTAAAATTCGCCAGAAATCGCCTCCAAAGTTCAGCAATATTCTGGCAATAGTATCTCTGTTATTAATTGAGCTAGAACGTTCAGTTTTGGCTAAATTAGAGTTCTAAGTATGCTAATGAAGATGTTAACGAGTTTTTGGAAGAGATTTTCATATTTTATATATATATTTTTTAATTTTTTGATTTTCTTATTATGCCGAACTTTGGGTGCGATTTCTGGCACAGAATGATTCCATTGGTTTTTCATCACTATCACTAGCACGGTGAGACATTGCTGCACACGTTGATAATAGTTAGAAGCAGGGTGAATAGAATAATCCACGCAATATTCATCAATATGAGTATGAACACAGGACGCCTGATAACAGCAACGCGAGTCTTAAAGTACTGGCGGGATGTTTGTGTCGTGTCCCTCTCGGCGCGTGGAGCGGGTGGCCAATCGGAAAGCAGAGCGGCGTGGCTGCCATATTTTCATTGGCTCGCGCTGCTCCTGCTGTTCCCGCCCAGCCCAGCTGGCGATAGAGGTGAAAAAAGTAGTTCGCTTCATAAGGTTTTCAACCATAATTCGTGTCGTAAGGTCATTATAACCCAAATCACGCGATAGAGGAAGGGTGAAAATAGTGATATCCATCAAAAACACGTTTTCACCTGTGGTAGTGCTTAGGTACCTTAAGACGCGCGACCCCTCAAATATTAGCCGCTTCATATACAGAGTGGCTATAAAGTCCCTTTGCAGTGAAATTACAGCATATCTATGTTGCTCTTGTTTTTCACGCAAAGGGACTTTGTGGCCAGCCTATAGTTTCATTCAAACCAGTGTTTTTTTTTTCCCCCCCTTTGGAAATTGGAATATAAAGTTTTTAAATGCAAATAAAAAATTATCACCTAAAAAAATTGTTTAAGTGAAATTGTAAATAATTACGAACTATAACCATTTTGTCGAAAGCTCTCTTAACTGAACGTGGCAAGACGAGAAAAATACTTCGTAAGTTGTGTAAAAAATCTCGAGGACAGTGGATCGAAATCGGTAAGTGTAAGGAAAATTTACGTATTTTATTTCTTTATATAAAATGTTCATAACAGATTAAATAAGGAAATTCTAATATATTAAAAAAAAAGTCGGAATTTAGTTAGATTTCATTCATGGAGTAAATTTGAACAGGACTAATTCCAAAATATGATTCTCGATACAAATTTTATTAACAATTTAAGTAGTAAAATAACTAAAAACGAGTTTAGAAAATGAACCAGAAAATGGTTGTAGTTTTCCACAGTTGGAAAGTCAAAATTAAGTCGAGTAACGCATAGTCATTTTTTACTTTGGTTAACCTTGGTTTTGCTTCCGCCCGAATTGTTTATTCTGACGAAGGTCAAGCTTGTCACGCCACCTTAGACCTATAGTTTAACGAGGAATCCGGACCACGCCCCATCAGCAGCCAAGTGTCTTAACCACTAGGCTACCCAGGGTACCCATTTATCTACTAACCAATTTTTTTTTATTGTGTGGAAGGATGAAGAGCTGGGTTTTGCTGGGCGCCGCCTACCGTCACCGGGTCTCGATCCCGGGGCCGATGGATTCGTAGTCAGCGACGCTAACCACTACACTACCGAGTTCGTCTAAAAAGTACGATTCACTGGCTGAGTAATGAATAAGGAACAGAACTTGGGTATAGATTTTATCCACTTTAGGTACAAGCTACTTGAATAAAGGGACTCAATAATGTGTTACCTAATTTCACAAAGTATTTATTCCATCTCCGTTTAGAATTTAGGCCTATTTTGCAACATAAGCGAATAGTTGCGAGTCGAGTTTGGTCTTTCTAAATGAATTATTATAATTATTTACCTTTCAGAATTATTCTTACTAAAAGAAAGTCGGCAGTTTTTAAAGATCCGATATTAATATGCTAACCACAGTCAACGTTTCGAAAAATATTAATTCTTTTTTTTTTTTAACTGTTATATATCTATAAGGAAGAGATATATTGACTGATCTCCCAATTTTGATAGTCACAGATTTAAATTTCTGTGCCTATGAAGAAAAAAAATATATAAAATTAAATTCCAGTGAGCTTTTGGTTGGCAATGTCATCACAACAGCTGCGCGACTACTCCACTGTCTAAGTTGATAAGTTGTCAGACTCAAAACCCCTATAACTCGTCGGAGAAATAAAAATGGATGGATTGTACTAGGAACAAAGTTGTTGGTGAAGATGTTTTGCAATTTGCCGCAACTGAACCAATGAAACGAATGTAAAATTAAAAAACTAACTACAGTATTGGCAAAAGAATAAAAAAGATATTCTAACCAATATTTTTAAAGAATTTGAATTAATCATTTTTTTTAGCATAAAAGAATTCACGATACGTTCATAATAAATAATTATATATGCAAGTGAAATTGATAATATATTAATTACAATTAAAAATAATTTAGATTTTTAACCTAAAAGAAATTAATATTTGATCACTATAATACCTTATTAAAAAGAAAAAATAACCTTATTTGAATAAATTTCCTTCCATGCCCACCTAAATATGTTGTTAATATATAGGGTGTCCATAAATTATTCACCCCATTATAAGCCTTAATAAATTCGTTATTATAGGAGTTATCTTAAAACGGTTTGCGGCAATTAACACAAGAATTTTTTTTCTTTATTTCGCAGAACATCCACTAGGGGCACAATGGCGACAGTGAAGGAGAAAGCAATGTGTGTGCTGTGGATGTGAGAAACCAAATCTCCAATTACTGTACAGAGACGTTTTCGGGAGGAATATCAGAAAACTCCTCAGCTGCACCTCAGCTGCACCTCAGCTGCACCTCAGCTTGAGGATATGCAGTCCCGTGTGTTCTTTCAGCAAGATGGGGCACCGCCACACTGGGGATTAGAAGTGCGGAGGTTCCTCAATGAAAAGTTCCCTTCTCGTTGGATCGGGCGAGATGGCCCTATTCCATGTCCTCCTCATTCCCCGGATATCACGCCTCTGGATTTCTTTTTATGGGGCTACACGAAGGACAGAGTGTATGCAAAGAAGGTTAATAACATCACAGAATTAAGACACCGGATTGAAGAGACATTAGCTTCCATCACGCAAGACACGCTTCTCAATATTTGGAACGAAATCATCTATCGCCTTGATGTTCTGCATGCTACCAATGGGGCTCACGTGGAGGTTTACTGAATTAAAACAAAAATTTCTTGAGTTGTGTTATTAATTGCCGCAAACCGTTTTAAGATAGCTCCTATAATAACGAATTTATTAAGGTTTATAATGGGGTGAATAATTTATGGACACCCGTACAACCTAAATATATTTAGGTTAAAATTCGTATATACTGGGAAAATAAATAAATAAACACTTTTTTTTTTTTAAATACTCTTACGACAATTTCAAAAACATTTAGTCCTGTCGAATACGTATGATTCTCAAATATTTTTAAATAAAAAAAAATGTATTTATATTTCTAAATTTTGAATATGCGAGTCTTTCTGTGTACAGATTCGGAAAAAGTTCGCTTAGAAACACGAATGTTCTAAAAAAGCATAAAAAGTTACTAATTGCCAATATTCTGTTTTATCTTTGGATATTTTTATTCGTTTCGTGACGGTAATAAAATGTCAAAAACACCCAATCAATACCAGTTAGTAATTTCTTATGCTGTTTAGGGAGTTCAGATTTTTAGGCGAACTTTTATCCGAAGTTATACGTGTGGAAAATAACTGAAGTAGTTGTACCAAATTTTGTAACAAACCCTACAAAACCATCTAAGCCAGCGTCCGTAGCTCAGCGAGTAACGCCGTTTCCCTATAAGCGAAGGAAGATACTGAGGTCGGGGGTTCGCACCCTGAAGATGCTGGTAATAATAATAATAATAATAGAGGAGTTGGAGCAGTGGGCCGCATTAGTTGGCCTGAGCTCTGCTCTGTGTCAGTTTCTGGCCTCTCTCACTAATTATTATTACAACCATCTAAGCACTAACAGAAAAGGGAAAAGAAAGGGCATACCTAAAGCATCTCTAACAATAACAGTAATGAGCTCAGGCCAGACGAATGCGACCCACTGCGTTAACTCTTGGACTGTTTATTTACCAGCACTATCGGGAGTCGAACCCCCGACCTCAGCGTCTTCACTTTGCTTATAGGGAAACTGCGTTCAGATTATGTAGCGAATCGTGGTTTTGATCCGATGTAAAGCTGCAGGTCCCCTCCGTTATATGATATATGATGATGTTACGAACGAGGTTAAATAATCTCAACAACCAACCTTGAGAAAAGTTGTTACCTAAAAATGAGTTTCGAACGCTGTCCAGCGAGAAATAGGACTTTTATCAAATATCGCAAACGTTTCATTTACGTTTTGGGACATTTAGTAAACGTCAAAGTTTTATTTACGTTTTGACACATTCAATAAACGCCACAAACATTTTATTGACGTTTTAAAAACGTTTCTGACGTTTACTAAACTTCTCATTTCTTTCCGAGTGGCTTGAATTTTCGTGGCTTAACAATATAAAGGAGGAACAATGTTTATGCTTTGAGAGAGACTTCACAGAAAAAGGCTTTCATAACCTATATATAGAAATATTTTTTTTTCTCAAATCACTTAAAAAAGAAGTTCTGAAGACCATTGCTTCTATCTAAAGAAGTTATGTATCATTTAAAAGTCATATCATCTGACAAGAAACTCTGATAACCAAAAGAAGGAAAAACTTCATATAGAATTACTTATGTCCTCTTCACTCCTACGTGGAGCATAGGGCGTCAACTGTGCTTCGCCATCGGCTACGGTTGGCTGCTTGGGCTTTAACTTCTGGCCAGGTTCTTCCAATTCTCTTAGTTTCCATCAGTAAGGATCTCTTCCACGTCATTATCGGTCTACCTTTCTTCCTTCCGGATTCCATTCCAAAGCCGTCTTAGTTATTTCTCCCTCTTCTCTCCTTAAAGCATGTCCAACCCATCTCCACTTCCTTCTCCTAATTTGCTCTTCTACCCTTTCCTGATTTGTGATCTGCCATAGTCTTTCATTTGAAATTCTATCCGGCCATCTAATTCCCATAATCCTTCTCAGGCATTGATTCACAAACACTTGCACCTTCTTTGTCAGTTCTTTTGTTACCTTCCACGATTCACTACCATACAGGGCGACTGATTTAACATTACTGTTAAATATTCTTATTTTAACTCTCCTCGACAACTGGTTTTATCTCCATACTGGGTTTAGCAGCGCAAAAGCACCTGCAGCCTTAGTCAACCTTCTAACATCCTCCTCCGTTCCTCCATCCTTTGCTACTACATACCCAAGTAGACAAATTCGTCAACCTCTCCCAGCTCAACCTCTCCAACTCTGAAGGCTCCATCTCTGCCGTTTAATCTCATTGTCTTAGTTTTCCCTTTATTAATTTCTAATCCTAACTTTCTTCCCTCTCTTCCCAGATCCTCCAGCTTCACTACCATATCCTCACGACTCTATGACAAAAGGCACAAATCGTCGGCATAATCCAAATCCTCCAAAACATCCAGCAATCCCCAACCAATACCCCTCCTACCTCCCGCAACCACTCTCCTCATTACAGTATCCAGCATTAACAAAAATATCACCGGTGACAACAGACAACCCTGTCTCACTCCTGTTGTCACCTCAAAAGGCCCTGTAAACTTCCCGTTATGTTCCACTCTGCAAGAAAATCCCCTGTATGATTCTTTAACGATAATAACAACCTTCAGTATTCCATAGTTTTCCATCACTGTCCACATACAGCCTCTATCCACACTATCAAAAGCTTTTTCAAAATCGACAAACACGAAATACAGGCTAGACTGCCATTCCAAGCTCTGCACCACAATAATTCTCAGTGTATTAATCTGATCGGCACAGGATCGGATCTCTAAATCCTGCCTGTTCTCTTCTTAGACTAGCATTCATCTCCTTCCTTATTCTCTCCAAAATAATATGGGTCAGCACCTTACTAGGTATAGACAACAGTGTGATTCCCCTCCAGTTGTCACATCGCGAGAAATCTCCTTTCTTTGGTATTTTCGCCAGCAAACCCTCTCTCCATTCCTTGGGAAACTTTTCGGTTTCCCATATTATACCGAAAAGTCCACGTAATTCGTCTGTCATCATCCCTGGGTCCACCTTCAATAGTTCTGCCTCTACACCATCCTCATAGAATACACCTTCAAAAAGAAGTTACAAGTTCTAAAAGTAGAACGTCTTATTTCGAGTGTACTTTTATGATCAGAGGTTGAAGTTCTTTAACCGGATACTAAAAGAAATAAAAATTAGAAAAGGAATGAAGCTGAAGTAAAAACTAAACGCCTGTCTCAGGAAGGTGCCAGCTGAGCTCTATGTGCCTCGTTATAGGCAGGAAGAAAAGATGAAAAGAACATTTCCCTCTTGATCTAAGTCACTCCCTCAGACGGGACACTGCGGCTCAGTCTCTAGGAAAAGATTTAATTTCGCGCGAAACTGCTACATTGTTACAATAATATTTGGGGTTGTTTAACCTCATTCGTTACGGCGAAGGTCGTGCGACGGAGGGACCGACAACTTTACTCGGGATCAAAACAGTTTCATCGTTACACCATCTGAAAGCAGAGGGTCATCCATCCAATACCTAAATAGGTCCAGCCTCTTTTAACCTCGCTGATATAACGGGAAGTGGTATTCAAGGAGTTGAATAGATGCAGATCAATTACTCTAATTTTCTCCCATCAATTTATTTTAACGGTTATAAACTCGTAGGCGATAACAACCAACATTATAATATTCATAGCATTCGTTCGAATATTAAAGAGTAGTGCAGCGGGAGAGAAGGGGATAAGCGACAAAATCAACAAAATGAGTTTTCTGTTTGAAAAGACCTTATTCTTCCATCTATCACCTCCAATTGGCAGATATCCCATTTTGTGAGTGGAAATACTTTTTCCAGTCACAAAATGGAGGTGAGAGGGAAGAATAAGCGTCTTTTCAAACAGAAACCGCATTTCGCCGATTTTGTCGCTTATCCCCTTCTCCCGTTGCATTAATTATTCATACGATTTATATAGCGACCTTGGTTTGGCTTCCTTATAGAAATTGTTAATTTAGTTTATCATAAATTTACTTTTTTTTTGCTAAGATATGTTAAAATGACCTTCAACAGGTTCTATGTACCGTATTGTTCCCCATTTTTCTTTTCTATTATCTCTATCATATCGTATTGTTTACCTCTTCATTTTCTATTATTTCAAAGATTATTTACATTTTCTTTTGTAATGAGAGAGTTAATTAAATACAACTTTATTTTATTTTTTATTAATTCTATTTATATTTCTTTTTCCTTCGTAAAAATAGAAATTAATCTCAAAGATTTTTGCCTGAAAAGCTGTCGTCATGTTTCCCAACTGCATAGTCAGATAAAAATACTGTAATTAAACTACTTGTCTCAAAAAGATTATTATTAATTATTATTAAAAAAGTTTAACATTTTAAGAATCATTAAAAGAAAATCCTAAAAATAAAATGTTATTTCAGAAAAAAATCTTCATTCGCTGTTAACTTTTTTGTTTTTTTTTTGTTTAACCTGACTTGTCAAAGAATGATTTTTAACCCTTGTCAGGAACCTTCAATTTACTTACGTTGTTGGAACTATGGGGGTCTATATGACCTCAGACCTAAAATCTTACAAAATGGTACTTAGAAAAGTCTGTAATGAAACAATTACAAGAATGAAACATTATATTTGACATTCAAGAACTTTCAACGATTATCTATTTCTTTCAATGTTTTGACTCCCATAATGGTTCCTGATGAGGGTTAAGGGTTCTTAATATTTTTTGTAGTTGCTAATGCTAATGCTATGCGGGGTCTCAAAAGTGCCCTTATTACGTTGGTTTTGTAAATTTATATAGAAATTTGTTTGTCAGCAGTATGATAAGTTATGCGTAATAGGTCTGTGTATCATCTAAACGTTTTGTATTGTACTAAACACGTGAATTAACGAAATAGTGTTTGAGATATTATTTATAGTCATTTTAATTGTTTAGATTGATTTAGCATGTTTAATTAAATACCCACATCCCTTTAAACGTGGGCACTTAACATATTTATTCGAAGTAGGGGGCAGGAACCCATGCCTGGGCTACCTTAGCCAAAGTCATTTAAAGACTGGGGGGGGGGGGGGCTCGCGCTTTCGCTGTGTCGTAAGATGCAGAAAAGACAACTGCCTAACTTTAGGCAGCACTGGGTTCGAATCCATGACTCAGAGTCTCAGCGATGCCGGACGGTGACCTAACCGATCGGGCCACGAGATGCTCTGTAAAGAGTGTTCAAACTTAAAAAAAAATGTAGGAAACACTTTCTGAACTTACGGTGAAGCGTTTCTCCGGACTGACTTCTATCATTCCTCTGAGGAGGTCCTGGCAATCCGGTGGTACAAATGGGGAATATGGAAGACGCCTCGCTTGACCTTCTCCAGGAGTTGTCTGAGGTTATCGTCGTCGAATGGAAGAGCGCCAACGAGAAGGGCGTACAGGATAACGCCGCAGGACCAAACGTCTGCTCTTCTACCGTCGTATTTTTCTCCCTGAGGAAGTAACAAACCAATGAAATGCGGCTAAATGACAAAAGGCTAAAAATGTTAAGGAAAGTTGAAAAGCCACAATCATCGTTTTGGCCATTACATCTATGGTTCTTCTTCACGTTCAAAGAGATTTAACGTTTGAGTGAATCTATTAATCTGTTCAAATGGCTTAATAACCTTTTTACACTTTTTTTTTTTTTAAAGCTTCCGGTAGCTCAGTGGTTACCGTGTCGGAATCTGGGTGGTGAGGCTCTGAGTTCACTCCCAACTGCTGGCACCGGGTTGGATTGAGCTGAGCTGGCACCCTTACTCCGTATTGGGGCGCCACTCACCCTCAAGAAAGTGTGTCAATGAGTTCCGGATGTTGTCTATTGCCCGTTTGACATTTTCAATAGTGTTCTATTTGTATTCTTTATATTTCCATCATTGAGTTGCACATACCTTCATTCTATTTTAAATCCGATCATATTTAAAGTCACTTTACGTACGAAGACTTACTCTTATGACTTCTGGACATGCGTAATGGGGAGAACCACACGACGTTTCGAGCATTGATCCTTCTGGTTGCAAAGACGCCATTCCAAAATCTGCAATTCGAATATTGTTCTTGTCGTCCAGTAATAAATTCTCTGGTTTTAAATCTCGATGGCTGAAAAAGAAAAAGAATTCAATCTTTACGGCTAGCTACAGTCATAACATTTTATATATATATATATATATATATAATATATATATATATATAATCCTTTGGTTAGTTTCCGCCCGAATTGTTCATTCTGACGAAGGTCAAGCTTTTCACTCCGCCTTAGACCTACAGTTTAACGTGGAATCCGAACCACGCCCCACCAGCATCCCAGCGTCTTGACCACAAGGCCACCCAGGCCACCCATTTATCTACCAACCACTTTCTTTATTGTGTGGAAGGATGAACAACTGGGTTTTGCTGCGCGCCGGCCGCCATCACCGGGTCTCGAACCCGGGGCCGATGGATTCGTAGTCAGCGACGCTTACTACGAACTTAGCTTTCCGAAATGAATAATAGCTATGTTGAAGGCGTTTACTAAATATTTGAAATATCTGAAAATGGTGCTTAAATGTTTCAAATATATAAACAAGATGTATAAACAAGAGCAACAGTAAAAAATTGGGAACTCAATTCATAATTTTTGGAACAAATCTAAAACAAGGTATCAAAGTTTAGGGAATATTATCATCATTCACGTAATCTGAATTTAATTTTGTTGTTAACAGAGATAGAAAATGGGATTAACACTATAATAGTATCATCTTCGTAATACTGTAGAGCAAAACCGCAGTATCTTTAAGAGAGAACAGTAGTAACTTTATAAAAGAACAATAGTATCTTTATCCGACAGCACCAAAGTGTATATCTAAAACTATAAAAACTGTCCACCACAGAAAAGTTTGGCGAACTGATTCTATAAAAAGTTAGACAAATGGTCAGAAGAGAACAGTATAAACTTTGACGTCACTAAATTTCAACTTAAGACATAAGAAAAGGAATAAAGAACTAATTTTTTTAATTATATTTAGCAAATGGACACGAAATTGGAAGAAGTCGAGAAGCAAAGGACAAAAAGCGACAACAGTAGTTTCAAAACTTTAGTCCTAATTTATTGTTTTTTTTAGTTTTCAAATTTATTGTTTAATTAATTAGTCGTATCCTTTATTACCTCGATGAATATTTATCTTTTTTCATGGGGTTTTTCCTCCTGCCAATAAAGATCATCATTATCTATTGTCTATCATCATTATCGGCCTCCAAATGGAGGCTTTATCTATCTTCTGGAAACTATTGACTTTATTTCAAATCACAGTAATATAAAACAGCATAGAGCAATCTTCCTGGGGGACTTCAGTTCTGATTTTTTTAAATGTAATTAACACAGACCCTAAAAAGCTTCAACAGAATGATAACGTATGGCTTCTTGCCCAGCCATTATGCGAGTACACTTGTTACGACTCCTCTAGAGCACTCAACCTTAATAGACCATATATGGTGTAAAGGTCATCTGAACCATACAGCCGGTATACTTTTGCTGGGGACCTCTGGCCATTTCGGCTGTGTCTTAGCGTTAAATGAGGGTCATAAAATCCCAGAGACAGATTGCATAAAAGTAAAAGTCAGAAAAAATAAATGAAAATTTAGGTCTGAAACAGAAATTAGACTCGGATTATAGGTCCGAAGTCCTCGAAGGGGCTGGCGACATAAATGAAAAATTTATTAAATTATCAGACATATGGTACTGTACGAGTCATTCAACGAGCTTTGAACTGCGACTACCATAAACACGACCCATATAAAGCAAAATAAACCATGGTTACACAAACCTCTCGTAAAAGCTATACGACAAAAACCATTTAATCTATAAACACTTCACGAAAAAGTAGTAATGCCCCAAGAAATTTACATCAATTACAGATATACACTAAATACTAAATTTGAGGAATTTGACATGGTTCTAAGAACAATGGAAACTTAGTGAAACTTTACATAGGAAGAAGAAAGAAAGTTGTCTTACCAGTAAATATAACAATAAATGATATCGCTTATAACAAACCATTAAATATAGCCAATCATCTAAATAAGTACTTTGCTATCGTAGTTAAAAATACAACTGATCTTATACGATACGCAGCTACGAAGAATATCTTGATACCCCCCCCCCCCCCCACCTCATATTTCCTTCTGTCCTATCTCTCCCAAAGATGTCAAAACGGCTATTTCCACCCTTAAAAACAAATCGTGTCAAGTCGATTCTATTCCAAACGCAGTCTTTAAATACTGCTCTAGATATTTTCCCTCCCCCTTTATCAATATTATTAAATTCCTCTCTCCGTCATGGTATTTTTCCTGACGTACTTAAAAAGGCACACGTTTGTCCAATATTCAAATCAGGAGCCAAATCGCTACCTTCGAATTATTGACTATATCCATCTTCCCTACATTAAGAAAAATATTTGAAAAACTTGTGTACACACAGCTCTCGAAATATTTCTAGGAAATTAGACTCTTATCAATTTGGTTTTAGGGAGGGTCATAAAACAAAACGCGATTTCAGCCATATTAGACTTGCTACAGCTATATAAAAACCTTAATAATAAAGACTCTTCTGTTCTCTTCTTTATAAACCTATTAAAAACCTTTGATACAACTCTCGCAACATATTTAGAAATTCTCATTATGGCATAAACAACGTTGCTTTAAATTGGTTTAAATCATATCTATACAACAGAAGCCAATACATCAATCCGGTGCTAGTGTCTCCGAGCAACTGATACAATGAGCAAACCAAACCAACATATCACCGCCGAACTAAAATCACACATGGAGTTTCACAAGGAAGCATCTTGGGACTCCTACTATTTCTGATCTACATAAATGATTTCCACAACTCTCATAACGGGAAAGGCTTCCAATATGCGGTGACACCTTGGTATACTTAGACAGCGATCTCGCATCCCTTAAAATATTAGAGAGAGACATCGCAAGAGTATGCGACTGGCTGAAAGCAAATAAATTATCCTTAAATAAAAATAAATCAAACTTCCTGCTAACATCAAAATTAATACCAGGATTCAATATTATTGTTGACTTGCACTCTATATCGCGCGTCACTGAAAGAAAATTATTAGGAGTTGTGGTTGATGGCAAACTATCCTTTCGTCAACATACCGAAAATATAGATCAAACTATCGAAATTCTCGTTTATATTAACAAAATTACATTTCCTTCCCACAAATACACTTAAAACGCTATACTTCTCTCTAGATTATCCACATCTCAAATACAGTATTACCGCATATGGGAGTGCATATGATTACATCTATCCTTTAATCATAAACCAGAAGAGAATTATTATTAGAAAAATAAACGAGAGTATTACGCTCATACATTAGGAATCTCCAAGCAACTGCGTATATTAAAATTTAAAGACATTTGAAATAAAGATGCGCTCCCTAGTGTTCAGAGTTACAAAATCTGCTCCGACCATAGTAGTCGAGAATATAATTAACAATCAGATACGTCACGAACTTCAAAAAAGGTATATGAAGAGTAACTATATCTCAGGCAAACTATACTCTTCAATGTAGTAGAAATTCTTACTCTTATTTAGCTGTGGAATTATGGAACAATCTACCGATGAATTAAAAATAATCAATGTTCTCTCATCTTTTATAAAGTCATTAAAACTTAAATTCCAAAGTTACCGAAGGCACTCCTTTCTTTATCCTTGCTAAAATTCATCATCCTTCTAAAAATCACTCCTATCACTTTTGACCGTACCTCGCATTTCATTATTTGTACTAATCGTGTAATAAAAGTATATACGTCTTTAGTCTAAGTTCCTTACAGTTTTATACTTTCATTATTCGTTGTATGTAGCTCCTAATATAAGTATATGTCCTAGTCTAAGTTTCCTTTAGCCTTTTAAGTATATAAAAATCTAAAGAAAACTTGTAATCATATTTATTATACAGTATACTCGTAATTACAATTATATCTAATTAGTAGATTTAGGCCTGTAAAGCTTGCACGCTTGCTGAAGGCAGTTTTACAACTGTATACACCATCTGTATTTAATAATGAAATTATATTTATCTATGAAAACTGTATACATTTGTTAATAATTAAATAAATTTTTATCATTATCAGCAAAACTTGAAAAACTCAAGAGGATCGCAATTGGGGAAGTTCAAAAGACAATTTTTTAAAGAGAATTTTTAGTCATAAAAATCAATAATGATAAAAAGTTTGAGACTCATTAACTTTAAATATTTTTAGAAAATTTACAAAAGTTATGAATGATCGTCAAACTTTTATGGAAAAGAAAATTCCTCTATTGAAATAGTTTTATCGGATCACCTGAAGATTAGGGTCCCCAGCCTCATCCGATTGTTTGTTTCGTTAAAACCAGTGGTGGGCACCGTTAACCAAAAAGTTAACTTCGATAACGATAATCCGTTAACCCCAATTTTTAACTCCGATAACGATAATCCGATAATTTTACTACAAAGTTAACGGAAGTTAACGATAATCCGTTAACGATAACTATTTCTTTACTAACATTTAAAAAAATCAAGGAAAAAAGCTTTAAAACCCATAGAAAATGTTTATTTATGCAAAATCCAGCAATAAATAGGTATTTAACTATTTTTATCAAGTTTTGCAATTTTTTGCTTAACTTTTTTTTTATTTTTAATAAAAAATGTACTGATTACATGTTTGAAACCCTTGTAACCACTAACCATTAACTAAATTTTAATTTACCAGAGAATTATTATGGCGGGAACTGAAAGGTAAAATTAAATTTATGCACATTTATTAAAGACTGACACAATGTGCTGGTTGCCCTTCAGAAAGACCAACTTCTCAAAGTTAGGCCCAACTGCCAGTCTTGACCTCTTGGGCCTCAGTATGTCCTTACCGAGAGAGAGGAGCCATTCTACTGCGGCAGAGGACGGAATTGGCAGACTGAAGTTATTGCGGTTTGAATTCATTCGCGGAGGGTGATCTTCCGTGAATGACTCCTCGCAGTTAACGTGTTAACGGACTTTAACAGACTAAATATCGAGTTATCGGAAGTTAACTGGTCCGATAACGATAAATGGAAATTAACTTCCGTTAATAGTCCGTTAAAAAAAGTTAACTTCGTTAATTAACTGTTATCGGATTAACGCTTTAGTGCCCAACACTGGTTAAAACTAACTAAAATATCACGACTTAACCTAACCCATCGTCAAGGGCGTACAGTTGACCTAACCGGGCATTCAATTTAATAATGATATTTTCGTTAGTTTTAACGAAACAATCAGATGGGGCTGGGGGCCCTGATCTTCAGGTGATCCGTTATATCATTAATAGTCAAATTATTATTATTATTATTAATACCTACCAATATGTCAGGTACACCTTAAATAGTAGGTCCTACTACCTACTAGACGTTTGGTTATATGCATGAAACGTCTACTCGACATCTCATAATGAACTTAGCTTTCTGGAATGAATAATAGCTATGTTGAAATGTTTACTAAATATTTGAAATATCTGAAAACGGTGGTGCTTAAATGTTTCAAATATATAAAAAGGCAGAAATTAAACATTTCATTTGTATAACAAAATTAGTTTTCTATTCTTTGCGCCTAGACGCACGCGCATTGGGGTTAAAAGTAGGTATTTGGAAATTTTAATCCAGTTTATTTAGTGGTTGTATTTATAGGCTATCTCGAAAGGAGGAGAAAATTACTATATTTGTGCATTTATTCATTTAGTCTTGCGAGTGTCTTTCAAGCATTTAATTTTATTTATTCGCTTAGGCCTTGCTTAGTAAAGTCTTTCAAGATTAAGAACCAGCCTGTAAACTTAAACCCTGAGCCTAGCCTCAGAACTAGGTCTCTTGATATACAGTAGGCGAACCCTCCTAAGTTCAATCTCTAAGTTAGACAGCTTATACTCGAGAAAAGACACTGATAAATTAGAAACATTTCGGGTTAATGCAATCAAAATGAATCCAGAACTTAGAAGTAAAATACTTTAGGAAAAATTAACTGAACTAGATATATATTCATTTGAAAAGCTTCCACTTATAGAATTAATTCAAGTACTGAAAATTGATAACCGACTTCGATAATGTAAATTACGAGAAGTTATTTGATAAGGATACAGAGTCAATTACAAGAAAAGGATATAAATTGAAAGTCAAAAGTTAAGAGTAACACTGAAGCCAATTCTTTTCATATAAACTTAAACTCGTTAAACTTTCTTGCATTAGCCATTTCATTGTTGGATAAGTCATTGGACATTTCAAATTAGTCTTTCAATTGTTTAAAAAATTGTATAAAAAATTGAAATGTAACCAAATGTCTAACCAAATGTTTAACTAATGTGAAATGTGTAACGCATTAGATATTTCAAAATTGGGACAATGAAACGCCCACCTATTTAGAGTGTAAAGTGTAGGAAAAAATCTCTACTCAACGGAGAATGTGTGGTGGGTATTAATATTCTCACACACACACACACACGAGAGAGAGAGAGAGAGAGAGAGAGAAAAATGATTTTTTAGGTGAAAACCTTTAAGATGTTAAAAATACTAAAAAGTTATGAAACGTTAAAAATATAATACAAATAAAAAATTACATTAAAAACATTTTGGAAGAGTTTCAGATAAATACTTCATTTTTTTTTTTTTTTTTTTTGACGTTTCATAATCTTTTAATTTACGAGTTTATATTTTTAACATGTTGAACCATGATCGACGCAGTTACCAAAATTATCTTTATGTACATACCAAAATCTTTAAATAAATGTTCATATATGGACTTTTAATGTTCCTATATATATATATATAGGCTACACTGGTATGCATATGAAATTTTTTTGTCTGCTGTGAGGGTTTTTTCAACTCATATTATATAAGTCGACCATGCTGAATTCGAAAATGACATTGGTTTTCCTCAATCAGGTCAGGTTTTTTCTCTATTGGCCATTTATTATAAGTCCAATTTTATCCCCAAATTTATTGATTTTTTTAGCTTAAACACTGTAGATACGAGTAATATTATAAGAACACTCGTGAAAAATGAAAACATTGTGTGAATAAATACTTTTATTCATACAATGAATATGGAAAAAAGTTTATTGAGGAAGGAATGAAGTTTTTTTGGCTTTCCGTCTGTGTTTTTCTTCGGGCACGTCTCACTTCAAACACCAGCAATAGTCCGCCAGCATATTGATATCCCAGTTTCCCTGATACCTCTCTTCCATTATTTTGATATCTTTGTGAAATCGTTCACCCTGTTCCTCACTATAATCCCCGCAATCTTCAGGAAAATAGTCCAAGTGGGACACAAAAAGTGCATTTTTATGGACATGCGCGACCCATGAGCTTTGAAAGCTTCCATCAAGTTTTCGACAACGGACTCGTATTCTGGACTTCTACGCTTGCCAAGAAAATCAGTGACAACTGATTTGAATGCCTGCCAGGCATTCTTCTCAGTTGGAGTCATTGCGTTTTCGAAATGAGTATCCTTGATCAAAGTTCGAATTTGAGGACCATCAAAAACCCCAGCATTTAGTTTAGCATCAGATATATGAGGAAATTTACTCTCGAGATATCGGAATGCTGAACCCTCCTTATTCATTGATTTGATGAAATTTTTCATCAAGCCCAGCTTAATATGAAGTGGTGGGAGCAAAATTTTTGTTGGTGGTACAAGGGCACTGAAACGACATTATGCGACCCAGGTTCAAAATTCTCTCTGGATGCCCATTCACGCTGTGCATAGTGCTTCTCATCCGCTCGGCTATCCCATTTGCAGAGGAAACATGGGTATTTCGTGTATCCCCCTTGCATTCCCAATACAGATGCCACAATCGGAAAAAAATGAAAATATTTAAAGAATTTAGAGAATTTGTTCTATCAGATAAAAAAATCTATGCATTGGACTGTATCACTTCTGTGGGGAAGTTAAGTGTTCTTATACGCTCTCAAATAACCTTTGGAAAACAACATAGTCAATAGCAATAGTTTACTTATGATATTAGTATTACCTTCAAATCTCCACAGATCCTCCAGTTATGTTGGTCGTATACGAGAGCATCCAGTAAAATTTTCATGTTATCGTAGCTCTCAGTAAGTTGTACGGAATGTGCTACAGGGACTGATGCAACCCTATTCCCAATGTTGAGAAGTACTGCTTTCAAACTTCGTTTAGACGAGTCTATAAATAGCCTCCATTCTGATGCGTTATATGGCAAGCCCAAGGATTCGATTAGCCCCTCAACATTGCAGCAGTACACTAAGGAAGAGTATTTTCGTGCACTGCAAAAAACTTGCGGAATTCTTCCTCTCGTTTCCTATACCAGGAGAATGTTGTTCCCGGAGCCAGCAAGTTGTCCTCTCGAAGTCGTGAGCACAAGATCTCAGCAGCTAATTTGGAAAGTCCTAAATCCCTGGTAAGATCATTAAGTTTGGCCTGGTTGAGAGGCATCGGCTCATTTGAAGCGGTATTTTGAGGTATATACGACTGGGACTGGTCATTGGCATTGGTCATTGATTCATCATCAGAATCATTGAAGTCCAGGGTTTGAGGTGGGTCGGGTATTGGAATTCCAGGACCATGGGGTACAGGTCTCATAGCAGAAGGAATGTCAGGGTATACAACAATGTGTTTATTCTTCTTGTTAACTCCTGAAAATAGAAACACAGAAACATGGATATAAAACTTGCATATGAAATAGAAGAAGCATTCAGACAGTGGCGGCTCGTGAGGGAAGGCTGCGGTCTGTAAGGTATGAAATAGAAAATATACAGACTCCATCGACCTTTCTTTTCATTCATATTGTCCCTTCGGGACAATATGAATGAAAAAGAAAGAAAATATACAATCATTGTATATGTAAATGTAACTTGTATAACAATATGTATGTGTAAATGTATTTTCTATAACAATATGTACATGTAAATGTATGATTACCATTATGGTGAATATTATGCTATATATGGTGAATATTACATTATGGTGAATATTATGTCAAGTTTCATACGAGGATTTCAAAATATTTAAGAAAAATAAATTTATAAGCCCACCTTGGAGGTTTGTCATGCAGAAATAGCAATCTGTCACGTGATCCTTTCCTTCTCTCCAAATCATGGGAATTCCAAAAGGCAAAGATTTCGCTCTGCCTTTGCTCCATCTTCTCAAATTTTCAATGCACGTCTTGCAGCAAATATGAGGGGGGAAATTTTTGTCCTGGTCCCCTAGCTTAATTCCAAAGTATGCTCTATACATTGTCTTCACAAATTTAGTGATTTGGGACTGGTTATTTGGCATGGTAACCGTCCCACATATGTAGCAGAATCTATTGGGATCATTTTTACACGCTCTATTCATTATGAAATATTTTATCTATATGCCTGAAAAGTAAAAAAAGATATTATACAAGTGATGATAGATGTTACTGTTCCAATTCCGCTTTGACAAAATCACGAAAAATTCTATTTTACTTATGAGGCCATAGCCGGATAACCTGAGCTGATTGAGAAAAACGGATTGCAGATTCGAAATCAGCAGGAAAAACTCTATAAGAATCACTTACAAAACCCTTGACAGCAAAATTGATGCATACCAGTGCTATTGATTGATGGCGTGGAAAACGTAGTTTAATAATGAACAGGAACACCGGAGAAAAAAACATCCTTCAAGGTTTAATCAGTATCAACATTTCGGAATGCACTAATTCCATCTTCAAGGCTAAAATAATAATAAACCAATTCACATACAGATACAAAGTACAAATTTCAACTGCAAGTTAATTAATAACAATTTAAAATAAAGTTAAAATTATAAAAAGGTAGCTAAGAAAATGTAAAAACATTAAAACTAAAAGGTAAATAGATGAAATAAACAAGTACCTTAACTAAAAATAGCAGATCTACCGACGATTCATCAGAAGTGAGGTCTGGTCTTAATTTATAAATGAACAAAGATTCCACAATTTTATGCTTAAGGTCAGAGAGCTTCTGCCAGCAAGTACGGCGAGACTAGACTGTGAAATTGGGTGGTTATTGTTGTGCGAATGGTTACGTATGAGAGAATTAGGTGGTTTGCCAAGAGGTAAATTTGTACGGACCGATTTACCAAGATGTTCGTAATTACGGAATTTTAAGTGTCTTTTAGTTTTACCTATATATGACCCCATACAGTGATCACACTTGTATTGGTAAACTATGGATGACTTAAGAAGGGTAGGAATAACATCCTTGTATTTAAAGAAATGATAAATCGATTTAGACAGGGTGAATATAATTTTTATACATAGTTGCGGGTAGAATTCCTTGAGCAATTTTAAAAGTTTGTTTCTAATGTTAGAACTTGAGGTTCCCATATAAGGTAAAGTGAAATACACGCTATCTTTGGGAACCTCTAGTTGTGGGGTTTATTAGTCTATTTAGGGTTCTGCCTATTGTAGTCTCCACCAATCTAGAAGGGAAATTATTCTTGGTAGAGAGTTTTCGGATGAAATCGAGTTCATCGTGTAGTTTAAAGTAATCTGAACAGATATTGAAAGCGCTATTAGAGTCGAAATTAAATTTCGTTTGAAATCTAAAGGGATAAAGAAAGAAAAGTTCGTAGTAAGACTAGTGAATGTCGGCTTTTGGTAAACGAAGTTTCAAAAGAGGAATTAGTTTTTATCATCTTAATCTCCAAAAAGGACAAAGAGCTATTAGATTCAGTTTCTGAAGTAAATTCAATATTAGGGTGCTTAGAATTAACATGATTACGAAACAAAGGGATATGGTCTGGCGATTTGAACGGGAGAAAAGCGTCATCAATATATCTTCTACAAAAAACCGGTTTGAAGTTGGAAGGACACTCGTTCAGCCATCTGACTTCATGATGACAAAGAAACGCGTTAGCTAAGGTGGGACCAAGAGGCAGACCCATTTGAACATCTTCAGTCTGTTTAAAATATTCACCGTTGAATATAAATATAAGGTCTTCCACAGAAAATTTTAGTAGTTCTTTCAATTGACCTCCACTAAATCCCTGCATCGTATCAGTATTACTAAAAAGATGGTCAATACATATATCAATAGTTTCTGCAACAGGTACATTAGTAAATAAAGTCTTTACATCGAAGCTAGACATTGTGTACGAATTATTGTTTAATGTGGTAATTTCTCTAACGAAAGAAAAAGAACTAACTTTTTAATTTCATCTAGTTACCTTTAGTTTTAATGCTTTTACATTTTCTTAGCTACCTTTTTATAATTTTAACTTTATTTTAAATTGTTATTATTTAACTTGCAATTGCAATTTGTACTTTGCATCTGTGTGTGAATTGGCTTTTTTATTATTTTAGCCCTGACGATGGAATTAGTGCATTCCGAAACGTTCGTACTGATTAAACCTCGAAGGATGTTTATTTTTTCTCTGGTGTTCCTGCTCATTAAAAGAGCATTTCTTAAAGAAATTGGGATGGTACTCGAGTTTATTGGTGGTACAATCTGCTACAATCTATCAATAGGACTCATTCTCGCGACCTATTTTGCATCTTGTTCCCTTTTATTCATGATTTATTTCTCGCGGAAGCGATTTGCCTTAAAAAAGAACCCAATTTAGAGTATAAACGGACTGGACTTATAGAATATTAAAAGAAAATGGCCTCTGTTAAGTTTTAAATATACAAAAGTCTACGCCTCCGAATGAACAGAAAACGTGAAAATGTGGAGTGGAAAAAGTTGCCTATTTAATGAAGGAAGTTAAAACCCCTTGGGGGGGAGAGAGAGAGAGAGAGAGAGAGAGAGAGAGAGAGAGAGAGAGAGAGAGAGAGGAGAGAGAGAGAGAGAGAGAGAGAGAGAGCACTATTACTAAAATCTCCTTTAGCTTCCTTTAATTAAAGTAATGTATCACACACATATAATGAATTTATACTAAACAGTAATTAAGCGTACAGTACACATAGAAGGAAGACAATGAAAGAAAAGCTTAGATTGGACTGTAACACTGACAATAATTCGAATACGCGACTGTAAATTTCGATTTGGAAGCCAAACAAAGCGAGCCGTTAAAGGGCACGGATATTCGAATCCAAACAAAGCAGGGGAGAATAGAGAAGCGGGAAATCATATACCTTTTGATATTTCAAAGATAAGAAATTATAGTCTTTAATTCTCGTATATCTGATTCTCGTTTCATTCTCGAAATTCCAAACGAGAATCTACAGAAGAGAATTTGAAACAGAGATACTTTGAAGTCGTTATTAACAGCTTCCGTTTAATTACGTCATTAGAGAGTATTGCTTGCGAATTTATTCATTTATTCTCTCTCTCCCTATGTACAGTATGTATGTATGTATGCATATGCGTGTGTGCAAATTATTATTACATCCGAAAAGTACTTGGTTGTGACAAACAATTATTTGACAAACAGCCATTCCACGATTACATTATAAGTATTTGTTATCAGAAAATTAAGCATGGTTCGTACAGTCACTATAGCAGGGGTTCCCAAAGTGTCTTGCTGGCCAAATGCGTCCCTCGAGCCAACTCTGTGTCCCATGTCACAACAGAACTTATACCAAATGAATGTGAAATTCCAGTTTATTTACAATTAAAATATCGGTCAAACATTTCTTAATTTTGTAGAAAATGTGAAATTCAATCTAATTTGTATAAAAAAAAACATGAAAATGTTAAATATTTTCAAAGTTTTTCTTTTATTACCCGAATTCAAATGCAAAATTTAAAGAAATTGTGAGTATACTAGCCGATACCCAGGTTGCCCCTTTGGAATGGCCCTTCACGAGCGAAACTGAATTATTCAACGAGTTCACCCTAAAACGAGAGTGATATGACGCTAAATATTTCATATATTGAATATTTAAAATTGCTAAATAAATATATTTTTTCATACCATTATTTCACCATTTTTAACCTTTATTATAATACAAAAAATGTGAACCCTTTTTACAGAAAGTATGCTAGACATCAGGTCATGAATTATTTTTGATTCGAGAAATTTTTTTTATATATATGTTACAGTCAATGTGTGAAACCAGTCATTTCACGTAATACCTAAAAATTTCAGGCATTTTACCCGTTTGGACTACTAAAAGACGCTTTGAGAGGTCAGCGATTCCAAGGCGATGATGACCTGAAGGAGGCGGTGCATGACTGGCTACGCACACAGCCAAAAACATTCTTTTGTGATGGCATTAGGAAGCGTGTAGATCGCTGGACTAAGTGTATTGAGAAACGGAGACTATGTTGAGAAGTGTTGTTGTTATAATCTATCAGATGTGAAAATAAAATTGTGAAAATAAAAAGTGCGGATACTTATTGAATTACCCTCGTGTGTATATATATAGAATAGTAACGGAATAACACCTGGAAGTGTTTGTCACATTTACAGAAGACTCCGCCTACGGAGGCGGGACTTTCACATCTCTCCCTAACGAGTATTCAAACCATGTTGGGTTAGAAATTATGAACTGTCCAATCATGGACCGTGTTTCATTTCTTACAAAAGCTGACCAATAAGAGGAGGGTAAACATCTTTAAACCATAAATCGAACACTATTTCATTAAAATACACATACAATAGTGGAAACGAAGAAATTGCATATATACAATAATTCTGCTAACACACACACGATAATTCTAATAATTCATATACGATAATTATCAATCATGTACATAGGGATAATATTTATATACCATAATAATGAATTCCCTTTAAATAAAGATTTTCCTGACAGAATCAGATGAAAATTTAATTAATGAAAATATGATAAAAGAATTTTGGGTTTAGTATTGGCAGTCATTATTATTATTATTAATTATTATTATTAATTATTATTATTATCTGATAGTGGGTTTAAATAAAGAAAACCTCTAGTTTTATAATATATAATTCATTGGGGGAAAATATATATTGGCAATAAATGTCCTTGAAGACTACTATATATATATATATATATATATATATATATATATATATAAAATAATGTGCATGAAACAAAGAACCGTTCTAGGATATTAAATCCACTATAGTCCAACTAAGTAATGATAAATGACAAACACTAAAGTTTTTCTTTTTCATAATGGAAGCCCAAAGCGGGCAACGGATCACTAACTATATTTTGGAGCCTCTTTGATAGCGACCCGTTGCTCCTGTTGGTTTCCATCATGAAAAAGAAAAACTTTAGTATTTGTCATTTATCATTACTTATTTGGACTATAGTGGATTTAATATCCCAGGAGGGTTCCTTGCTCCATACACATTAGGTCTGTGTATTACGTAAAAGTTATCTCATGGAACCATTCTTTTTCAACTCGATCCTGTTGTTTTGAATTTCTTCAGAACGGATTTAGATAAGGGTAGAACGCTAAACCTTTGTAAACTTGTATGCTACTCTAATAACTTTTATTTTTAAATTTATTTTTGTATATATATCGAACTTAGACAAGAAGGGCAGAGTGCTAAAACCTGGGCAGATTTCCAGTATAAATTTATATGCTCCTCTTATAAGTTTTATTTTTATTTTTAAATTTATTATTTTTTTTAATTAACTATAACATTGGTTGGAAACAATTCATTTGATCTTGTGTTGGATTCGAGCAAAAGTGCTAAAAATCGGTAGTTTTTCCTTACAAATTTGTATGCTCCTCCACAATCCTTTAATGTTAATTTTTATTTTTATTTCTCCGTTTATTGTATATATATATATATATTTTTTTTCTGTAACGTATATATAGGCTGTAACTCTTTATGTACTTCAGTGTTCCTGAGGATGTCATTAGACGAAAGCGCTTGAGCACCATTCTGTTTCCTTTCCTTCGTGGTTTTATTCATCATCATATATATATATATATATATATATATATATATATACGCACACACACACACATATATATATATATACACACACGAGGACAAGAACACTATCATTTGAGTAACACCTCTATTAACAATCGTAACAGAAAAATTGGTATAACAATGATAAGAAAAGATCATACAAAGCGTTGAATAGCAACTAGAAATTCTTATGTATCGGTAATGAAGATGATGGAAGCTGAAGCGCCTTTCGCTTCACTGGAACGGGCTTCACATGTTACATGGAGACAGGAGCCTACGAGGCATGGGGCTTCAAGTGTTCCATAGTAACAGGAGCCTTCGTTGACGTCGAAAAGTAAAGACGACGAAGACCGAGCGTCGAGTGAGGAGTCGATGAGTGGCGAAAGTATAGTCGAAGCTCGGAGGAAAGTTGACTCGGCAAATTGATGTTGAGGCTCGGAGAGAAGCGAAGCCTTTGTTGATGCGACGGAATCCGATGCGTGAGTGAGCGTAAATAGCCTATAGGGTTGGGGGAAGGTCCCCAAAGAATGTAGACAAAAGGGAAGAAGAGAAAAGAGGAAGTAGAAGAAAGTGCTATACGGGAAGAAAGAATAAATGGGTGTGGGTAGAGCTTCTTTTAGCCTCATAATAGTGCCCGAAAACACGCGAGGTTAGCCAATGACGAACTTCTGAATGTTCGTATAACAGACGGAAGCTTGGAGTACTACTTTATCGTCCGTACTGAATGAACATTTCTCGGAAAACCACTTTTCCAGACTTGACAATTCTTCTTACTCGGTTTTGTGTATTTATCGGCGGCTTTCATTTTTGAAGGGGTTTAGGAATCCCTCCATATATATGATTATCATGATAATGGTAATGATAAGCTTCAGTGGCTTTACTTACATATATATATATATATATATATATATATATATATATATATATATATATATGTGTGTGAAATACTTGTAAATTTAATCAAAGCAATTAACATATTTTAATTAATGAAAATCGTATTTCAAAGAAAAATACTGAAGTTAAAATTACATTAACATCTTTCCACAGAATTATGACTCAGTAACGAATTAAGAAAATTAAATTCTATAAATAAAAAAAATCTTTTTCATATCAAAGAATAAATAAGAAAAGCCATTTTGAATTGTTGCATTTTTTTCCTTTCCAACTTCGGAATTTCAAAAAGTAGAATTTATGCGAACACATATTAACGTAATGGCTATATACAGTGTGTGTGTGTGTGTGTGTGTGTGTGTGTGTGTGTGTGTGTGTGTGTTTAGTCCAATAAAGTAAGCGTACTTACCATATTGAATGACTGTGGCAAAAATCTAAGGCAGAAATAATTTGTCTGAAGAATTTCCTCGCTTCTTTTGGGGTGAGTCTTCCCTTTTTGACCAAGTAGTCGAACAACTCTCCTCCAGACACATGTTCCAACACCAAATACCTGTTTTACATACAATACACTATTAGTAATTGAACTTTAAGACTATATCTATATATATTATACGTATATGTTGGTAGATAAATAGATAGGTAACAGTGTTCGTGGTTCAGTAGGTAACACCATTTCTCTATAAGCGAAGTGAAGACAATGATGTGAACGAACGAGATAGATAAATAGTTATAAAGTGTAAATTTTCAGTTCTAGTTAACCTTGACCCGAGTATTTGACCTTTGGGTGCGAGCGTCTCGTGGCTCGATCGGTTAAGGCGCCGCCGGCAGTGCTGCGACTCCGCTGAGTCGCGGGTTCAAACTCCAATGTTGCCTAGAATTGGGCGGTTGTCTCTTCTAATATCTACGTCACGACGAAGCGGTTGGCCGGCAACTCCCTTTAACTCTTTAGCGCCCAGTGTCACTTTATTGAGTTTATTCCGATTAACGCCATACGATTTTATTCAGTCTCGGAAAAGACCTTCGGGCAGGCCTATTTTAGCTTAATCCTAAATAAATTGTCAATAAAATGTATCTTCAACAAAGTGTCGTTAGCCCACATCCACACTCGCCCACGCAACTTATACCAAGGGATATCATTTCCCTTTTAACTCGAATTCGACTGTTGATGAATGAAATTCCCTCATGAGACGAAGATCCGCCCACGGAATGGCCACCGTCATATCCGATCCTCGTCGGATAAAAGGGATTTCCGCCACACCGGATAATGATGCGAGTCTATGAGCTAAGAGTATTTCTAACGTGAGACCTTAAGCGCATCGTCGCTATATACTTTGCATACATACGCACATATATATTTATCTACCTTACCAAACTGCGACATTTTCAGTTATGCATGGCGATATTTAACCCCCATTTAATCAACCTAATTAACCTAACTTAATCAAATCTAACCTAACTTTTTTAATATCCCCTTTCATGATAGTTTTACTGAAAATTATTAAACAAGTGGAACTATGGCATGGCGACACTAGTAATATCGCTACATGCACGCTTACGTCGCGATAAGCTGTGTATTTATCTTAAAGATTGCCGTGGTTTCGTAAGGTAGCCACACACACACACACACTCTCCGCATAAGTGATGTAATTAGTTTTTAGATGTATGTATTTTAAAAACTTAATTTAATGTAACCTAACCTAACCTAACTTAACCTTAGTGTCATCCGAACCGAGAAGGACGTGATAACTGTTTCTGACGCAACTGTGGGCTCGAAGGGTGGTTTCTGTTAAGTCATTAAATAGCGAGGTACTACTCATTAATCTAGATTAACGTAACCTAACCTTAATTAACCTAACTTAGTGTAACCTAACCTAATCAGAGTCAACGTATCTTTTTTACGACAACATAAATGTTTGTAGACTTTTGTAAAAAAAAAAATTCCGAGGTAGCAAAAGTGTTATATCACAAAAATTTACCCCACAACATTTATGAATTGTCACGCTCTACGTCACTTATTCCACGTTGCTTTCACACACACACACACACACACACACACACAAACCGTGCGCAGTATCTAAATTTACGTCTAGCGACATAACCCTTACTTCGAAGACCTTCTACGACAGCTTCTTTTATTAATATTCTTTCCTTACTATAACGTAACTCGATATTAACGTTTCTCTTTCCACTCTAAACCACTTCAACGTATAGAAAATTTACTTTTCAAATAAAAAAGTACATTTTTCCTTCTCTTATTCCGTTCCGATTCCTTTCCGATTCGGAATGGGAATCTTTGTTCGTTGTTCGTCTCGAACAAATTTAAAAACGAACAGAAATTTTGACTTTTTTTTCATCGAAACAAAAACGGGAGAAAAATGACGAAAAAGAACTAAAAAATTCGAACAATCTACAAAGCAAATGAACAGCTTCCGCCGAGCGATCATCGCGTTTCAAATATGCATCCAATTATACGTTTCAGAACGTCTGAAAACGTTTGAAAACGTACAATACATAAATGTAATTATAAGGATCTACGAAAATTATGGTTTTTAATTATGTTTAATGAAATCATTACGGTTCTTCATTTTATATATATATATATATATATATATATCTATTTGCCTGATCTTTTGGAATTATAAGGCGAACAGAATATAGGATTGAAGAGCCGGGAAGGTTGGCTTTCTTGGAGGATTCATATCCATGTATATGGATGAGCCGCAAAGGATAATGTGGATAAAAATGAATAGGGTATTTGGTCGCGCGAAATCATAACGCATAATAAGGTTGGGAATTCATTTCTTCCATAAAAGGTTTCCAAAAGAGGAGTCCACAAAAAGGAAATTTGGTTTAGTTTTCATTAATAAATAATAATAAAATCTTTATTGATAAAAATATATATTATAATATAATATTTTTACAGTACAATGTATTACAATATATTTTAACAGAATATATATTTATTTATTTCTACCTCTGTATTTTGGCCTTTAAGCTTTGGGCTTTACTGGGCTCTCAAATTAATTAGAAGATAAAAGCGTCTCATATTTAGTTACGATTTGGTAATGTAAATATTATGATTATTATAATATAAAACAAACTTTGTACTTATGATTATGGAAATATAGAATTATGATTAATTGTGATTATAATTACGTACAAGACAACGCAAGTTTATAATTACGCAGCGTAAGCTTTTAGGTTACACAAACGAACTCGTAGGTGATATGAGAAATGAATTCTGTTAGTAGTATGTATGCATTAAATCTTGGTCAATATAGTGGTTATGAAACCTTCGCTACTTAACAGTTAATAATAACAAACACAACAGTTATACAATTAAAATGGAACAAAGAGACGAGTAACGCGGTATTTAATCCCTAAATCCATTACTACGATTTCAATCTTCCATCTTTAAGATTTATTTCATCTTGCTTTTAAACGCACTTACGTTAAGGATATTTTGAAGATCTACGCTTAAATTTTTCCATAATTTCAACCCAACGAAAATAGGTGATTTTTGAGATGAAGACAATGTATGGTGAGAAATTAACGTGCCTATTTCTATGCTTAGTCTGATACGAGTGACTCTCTCTTGATGAGTTACGAAATATTTATTTATTCGTCGCAAGTTAATTTTTTTCATAATTTACGAATAAAAATGAAATGTGCCAATAAATGATTGAAATTAGGACAAATAATATTTTTCTTGGAAGCCATTTTGAAAATAATTCAAATGCAATATGAACAAATAGCGAATACCAGTGAAAATTTATAAAATAAAAAAATAAAAAATTATAAAGAATTATTATTTAAATGAAGTAATATTTCGAGATTTAGAATTGAGATATTGGGCGGAGATAACTGCAGGCCTCTCGAGGGGCGGTGGGGGGTTAGCAGGCGCCCCATATACGTTTCTTTTAGCTCAAAGGTTTTTGTTCGTTTACTTAAGATGACCGCCCCTAGCCGAAGTATTTTGATAGTGTGGGGGAGGCTTTTTATCTTTAATCATAAGCTGAGGCCCTAAAAAGTATGACGCTTTCCCCAAGTCTTCTTCCGGTTTCTCCGAGTTTAGATATCTTGTCTTTCCTTATTCTAAGACTTTCTTTATAGACGAAAATATTGGAATCTTTGCGCTTGCTACTGATTCTAAGAATTTGGTCTCTCTGAGACTCATTCTCTCACATTATTTTTATTATTGCAGTTTTATGCCTGTCTTCGCTATTTCCTTTATGTGAAATGGCCTTAGTTGGGGGAGTATTTTTTTTTTCAACGTATAGGCGGCTCTTTACTTTAATATTACCCAATTTCAATTCGCCTTTGCTTATTATCAGATAATTTTTTGCTCAATCCTTTTTTGATAAGGTCTAGAAGCGCCACCACGCATTGCGTATGAAGCGCCGCAGGTGTGGAATTTTGCTCTGTGGAAGGAAGGGAATGCGCTTGTTGGTCTACCAGGACGCCTGTGTGAATGGATGTGTACGCTTTACTCTCTGCCTTTTCCCCTTTCCATTAACTTCTGTAATCCGAACATCCGGGTTGTTTTCTGCATTCTCACCCCAGTTCGTTGGGAAATGAGATTTTTGATAATGTACGTATGTGTATTACTTTTTTTTCGGGGAATAAAGTAATCCAAACCATATAGTAAATACGAATAAGAATTAGATAACTCTTGTTTTGAGGGTATTAATGGATCTCGCCCCATTCCCATTTTATGCCATTTTCATTTTACGCCATTTTCATTCCGATCCACGACCTTTCCCACTTTGGTCTGGGTTAGGTTACGATTGATTAGATACGATAAGTTAGGTTAGGAAGTATTAGTCCTTCTCATTTGGCGCCGTTTCAGTGACGAAAACATTGTCTCCCAAATCAAGATACTTTTTCAAAATAGGAATTTTAAAATTTTAGTCATTTTCATTTGAGGACCAAAAATGGGAAAGGAAATGTTATAGAATGAGAAGTAATGTTTTAACAGGAGGGACTCTGGATGCTGATCAACGGTCGTTTACTATAAATTTGATTCACTATTTGACATTTAATCTGGAGTGTTTAATTTAACGATACAGACACTGTTTTCACCGTATTTAACCTTTTTCTAAGACACTAAAATGGTCAATGTCATTCCATGGTTAAATTAGCAACTGTAATTGTGGTTGTTATTTATGTATAATTTTCTGTGCAATTTTTTTCATGGAAAGATACTAATGTGTTGTGTGTATATATATATATATATATAATATATATATAACCCTTGTTTTTCTTTCGCCCGAATTGTTCATTCTGACGAAGGTCAAGCTTGTCACTCCACCTTAGACCTACAGTTTAACGTGGAATCCGAACCACGCCCCACCAGCAACCCAGCGTCTTAACCACTAGGCTACCCAGGGTACCCATTTATCTACCAACCAATTTTTTTTATCGTGTGGAAGGATGAATAGCTGGGTTTTGCTGCGCGCCGGCCGCCGTCACCGGGTCTCGATCCCGAGGCCGATGGATTCGTAGTCAGTGACACTAACCACTATATCACCTAGGCGCGCGCGCGCACACAAGTTTTTTTGCACTCTGAAATCACATAAAAAGGAGTAATTTAAAAGTAATGGACACTATTTCTTCAGAAAGTCAAATAAATTGCATTAGATAATTATTTTTTAAAGTTATGATGCAACACCAATTTCATTCATTACGACGAGTATACAGCGACCTCTGCCGGGAAATACTTGTAAAAATTCAAGGAAAGTGAAAATTCAAGTTTCCCGTCAATCATATCATTTTAATTAAAGTATGTAATTGTTGTTGATGATTGATGGGGGGTTGTTTAAACACCTTCGCAACATCTAAGTTCATATGGCGGAGGGGACCTACAGCTTTAAGTGGGATCCGAGCTACGGGTCGCTACATAATCAGGACGCGGAGAACGGTCCACCATCCAACTACCACCCAGACGCAATGTCGCTTAACTCTGATGATCTACGGGAAGCGGTGTTACGACATTGGTCACGACGTAACCCAAGTATGTATAGGTAATATATTAAGATTTAAAAGCTTAAATTCTTTCTTAGATTAGATTAAAAACTTCAGAAAAATGGTTCAATTTTTGTTATTTGACCTAACCTATACTAAGAGACATTTAAAAACAACAACAAAAACAAGTTTGTCATAGTTAAAAACGTTCATGGAGAAGAAAAGACAAGAAATATGAGTACCTAATTTTTAGTAAAGTATTCATGAAGCAAATTGCAAAATGTGAAGTTCTACCCCAAGGTTAAGTCTTGAACCAGAATTTACGTAACTATTCAACCTTCACTTAACAATGAAAAGAAATCGCGTTTACCGCATGCCTTTTATGACCCTGCATAACGCGACACTATTTGAGACCAAATCGTTAAAACAGGCTCCAACGACCGCGTGTGTATGCGAGACACACCAAAACAATAATAACACCAACTTCCGCAGTGAATAAAGAGAATAGATTTTATTCAGATCTCAAACTTTATAGAGAATAGGTGTGTGTTTATTACCTCAATTCTTGTTACATATAACGACATTGGGTGCGTGCAATGACGTCATGACACTTAATTAAAGACGGCCATAGCTTTATAATGACAGACTGCAACTTTTTGGATTTCCTTAATGGACTACCATATATATTTATTTATTACATCTACCAGTAGTATAGTGTGCAAACACCACCACCACCACCACCAAGGGGAGGGTTAATTTATTTCGCTCTAAAAGCGGAGAGAACGCAAAAGGTCAAATCGAGATTCACTCATTTAAAATATTAATTCTCCGCAAAATTTAATCTATACACTGACCTTAAAACGGCCTTCCTGTCTGTGTATGCGTGGAAAGCATGTCCACACATACACACACATATGTACGTTAAAAAATCGAAGATCGTGTAATTACTGTTACATAAAATAAGATTCAATGTAAAAATATTTTATTTTAGTCTTGCAAAAAGGAGTAAATTTTTTGGCAATTGAAGGGCGGCAGCGAAGCTCTTCGTTTTATAGGATTTCAGGGTTAAATTCTGTACAGTTTACGTTCATTCCGTCCTTCGGTTCTAAATTTTAGATAGACCAATTTATTAAATCTTCACTGGTTTGGAAAACAAATTCGTTTTACTGATCGCTAAAGCTGTGTGTTATGAAGATATTATATATGTATATAATTGCTCAGTTAACTCTTTGATGCATACCAATCCCACTCTCAATTTATTGTAACTAACGCCAGACGATTTTACTCAGTCTTATCGTGATAAACCTCTCTGCCACACTTAAGACGATTAGTTGTGGATTATACTCAGTATCTATAAACGGTTTAACAGCAGCTTATACTATCAGTTAATTCGCGTTATCAACGTTGTTATCAACCGTTTCTGAGAGAAAATAATGTAAAGTTAAAGGTCTTTGGGCACCCGCCATATTTGTTATATAAGTATACAACTCCGCCGAGCGCCAGCAGATTGCGCGGAGAAGCTTAGACTCACAATAACAGAGCTCAGGCTCACATCAGGCAGAGCTAATTGCTCACACTAAAGAATGAGTAAATAATGTAATTTGAAATACTTACAATATTTCTTATTTTCGTAAACATCGTATAAACCGAGAACGTGAGGATGTTCTATCAACTTCATTATCGCTATTTCTCTCTCAACCTGAAAAGAAAGAAAAAAATGGTACTTGTAAAATGGAATAAGAAATATAAGGAGTTATTATTTAAACGGGGAGAGAGAGAGAGAGAGAGAGAGAGAGAGAGAGAGAGAGAGAGAGAGAGAGAGAGAGAGAGAATTACATGCAGTTACAAGGATAAGAGGAAGCCTCAAAGACCTTTCGGTCCACTCGGGAAGGTTCCTGTTATTAAACTGTTCATTTTTTGATTATTAGTTGATTATTAGTTGATTATTAGTTAATTATTAGTTTAATTATTAGTTTAATTATCCAGTAGAAAACTGGATAGAAAAGCATAAGGCTCTCCCCCATCCTGCGCTCCCTCCCGACGGGTACGGAAAAAGGTTGAAAAAATACCTTGAACGTGAAAGTGGCCAAGGAAACTTTACAGAAAAATTGAGAATACATAAGCTAGTTCTACAATTACGCCATGTACACACAGATTGTACAAGAGATAGCACCGCTGTATAAACTAACCAATAATATACTTGTGCTGATCGCTCATTTTGATTTTATACAAAATATTTACAGCTCTATTTATCGAGGTATCAGTTCAACAAAGTCCCCATGACCACTTCAGTCTAGCCCCAAAAGGATTAAGAGAGAGAGGTAAAAGTTAAATTTTCCATGTCTACGCCCATGTACGCGCAGATCCATCACGCCAGCCAAGTAATGAAATGCTTCTACAGGAAATGGGTAGAAACAAAAATTAAGAACGGAAATCAGATTGTCCACATCATGCCCTCACCCGTCACGTGCATCCAGCCACCCAAGAGAAAGAACAAAAAAAAAGAAATTATATCGGCAGAAACGCAACTCTGCTTCGCCTAATCCACGCCATACATTTTTAGTCGTTTTTTTTTTAAATTGTGTTTTTGTACAAAATATTTTTCTACTCTACTCTTAGATATATTAACAAGATAGGCAAGTGTGTGAAAGTGTTTTCTGTAATTGGATGTCTGTCCTGCGTACGTGTCTGCCAATTCTTTAAATGTCGCTGAGTTTCAACTTGGGTCTCCCGCCATGAAAGGTGTTTATGCAGTAAGTGATATACTGAGTCGTTTATACTTCGCGGTGTTGTGCCACTAAGAGAGTAGATAAAATCTTTTTCTGGCGAGGAATATCAGTGGGAGGTCCCTGTATCTATCCCCGTGTACTTGTCCTTTATGGGGAGAGAGAGAGAGAGAGAGAGAGAGAGAGAGAGAGAGAGAGAATGTAAAAGAACAAAAGAAATGAATTAAATCGTTGGAAACCGGAAATTGGAGGAGTCTGAGAAAGGAAAAGAGAAAACTAAAAAAAGAGGAAGAGGGAGGAGCTTGGGGGGCTTATAGTTTCATGGCACTAATCGATTATCTTCAGCAATGCAGCATTGGCACTGGCACCTCGGAAGATATGGAGAAATATATATTACTTTTATTCATGAGTTCTCTCTCTCTCTCTCTCTCTCTCTCTCTCTCTCTCTCTCTCTCTCTCTCTCTCTTTTGCACACATTTTTCTTATTTACAATAGAATTTATTGATGGGCACAATATATTTATGGGTATTAAATGCAAATTCATTTCAAACAAAGAAAGAGCAGATTTTTCTTAAAAACAAATATTGAATATATAGAGAAATTCGAGAGACCACTGCATCTATTTACATCCAAAATTCTATAGATTTTTTTTTTTTTTTTTGCCGAGAGATTAATTTCTAAGTTCGATAAACATTTTAGCAGCTTTATCTCTTCTATAACAAATTTCGTGAGATGCTGTAAAGATAAAAGAATGGTCTTTCGCGTTTTTGCTGTACGAACAGCTTTCATCCTCAAGGACTATTCTTTTGCGTCGACTGGACTGAAGGCAAATGCATCTCTTATCGATGATTACTTCCCGCTTAATGTCATTCCCATTCTCTATTCCTATTCCCATTCGCGGACTTCGACTGAGAATGCGCAAAGCGAGAAAATCACATTTGACAAAATGGTTTCTTCATTTTAGAAAGAATGTCAAAGAATGTTCTCCTTTTTGCATTCGGGTTAATGCGCGTAATAAGAAAGCCTTTCAATGTTTCCTAACTTAATTCAACCTAACCTAACCTAACCTAACCTAACCTAGACCAAATGGGAAAGAGTCGTGGATGAGAATGAGAATGACAAAGTGGGAACAGGCCGAATTGAGATTCTTACTTTTGGGCCAACAACACAGGCGTGTGAATGAGAACTTTGTAAAAGTTGTTTTCTTACTAATAACCGATTTTATATAATTCAACTACGCTGATTTCGAATAAGGTGTCCATTTTTTTTTTCTATCACGTAAGGATTTTCTGCAAACTGGAAGGGAAAAAAACAACGACATAAATAAATATTATTTATTTCAATTTACATTAGGTACCTATTTCGTTTTGTTATACTAATTACAAATGCAAACAACTTTAAAAAGAAAAGACTATTAACGTCAATTACATATCTTTATTTGTCCCGAGTTTTCTCGCGAGATCTATGCCTTTTAGCTACGAATGTACGCGCTGTTCCTTTTCTTTTATGTAATAATTCTGGAGTATCC
The DNA here is from genome assembly GCA_023014485.1 of Bathynomus jamesi. Lineage (NCBI taxonomy): Eukaryota > Metazoa > Arthropoda > Malacostraca > Isopoda > Cirolanidae > Bathynomus > Bathynomus jamesi. The sequence continues at coordinate 25,371 of JAJOZX010012725.1, read as the reverse complement.
CGTTTCAACATCCAGCAGTAGTCGGCCATCATGCTGATGTCCCACTTTCCCCGATATCTCTTCTCCATTTCTTTGATGTCTTGGTGAAACCAAGCATTTACGAGTATAAGCATTTATAGGCAGTAGTTTTTAATCAAAATTGAATGAAAATTACTTACATATGTAATAAGAAATATGACATTTTGTGAAAAATCTGTACGTGATGGCGAAAAATTATTAATATTTTCAGAATCAGCGTGCAAAAATTGCTATACAAGTGATAAAATATTTCGGACAAGAAAACCATCGCAGATCTGTGTCAAGAAACGGGAATCTCCTATTAATGAAGTTTTAGCAAAAGGTATCGCTGAGATCATTCCACTTGCCCCGTACGTACAACTCTCGAATGATTATATATATATATATATATATATATATGAGAGAGAGAGAGAGAGAGAGTTGACAAAAGTAAATAGACACCAGCTTCTTTTAATTTGATTATAAAAGTCAGTAAATATATTAATTGAATCAATATATTTAAAATCGCGTTCCTTTCCATTTATTGATTCAGTCAATTTATTATTATTTATTGGCTTTTATAATAAAAAAAAAAATTTGAAAAAAAATACAAAGGTGTCTATTTAATTTTGTCAATTCTCTTTATATATATATATATATATATATATATATATATATATACACTATATGATCAAAAGTATTCGGACACCCCGGAAAATCCGCATTTCTGCAAATATCACCTTCGCCGAAAGGTATGCTGGGAAAAAGCGTGGCGAAACTATAATGCTGAGGTGTTCTGTTAAGTTATCAGTAACTTGTGAAGCCATGCCGCGCGGACGTGAACTCTCCGAGTTCCAACGTGGACTCGTCATCGGATGTTATTTAAGTAACGTTTCTATACGAAACATTGCAGCCAAACAGGATATACCAAAGTCGACTGTAGCGGATGTTATCATGAGATGGAAGCACGACGGTGCAACTAACGCGAAAAAACGTTCGGGACGACCACGCAAACTGACGGAACGTGATAGAAGAAGTCTGGTACGACATGTCAAGAAGTCTCGCACGTCCTCTGCCGCTTCCATCGCTGAGGAGGTAGGAAGAGCATCCGGTACCTCCGTTAGTACTGTAACTATCCGCAGAGAGATGCACAGACTCGGTTATTATGGTAGAGCAGCTGTACACAAGCCACTGATTACAAAAGTTAATGCCACGCGTCGTTTGGCCTGGTGTGTCTCCCGTCGTTCCTGGACCGTGGAGGACTGGAAAACTGTTCTTTGGAGCGACGAGTCGCAGTATTCACTCTTCCAGTCTGATGGGCGTGTTTGGGTGTGGCGACAGCCCGGAGAACGGCTTCTTCCTGACTGTGTACGTCCAACGGTGAAGTTCGGTGGAGGGTCCATCATGGTATGGGGTTGTTTTTCCTGGCTAGGGCTCGGCCCGTTGGTTGTTATACCCACTACCATGAACGCTTACGTTTATCTCGACGTTCTGGACAATTCGGCCCTCCCTACACTGTGGCAATACTACGGAGATGGCCATTGTTTGTTTCAACAGGATCGAGCTCCCTGCCATACTGCAAGGCGTGTGCAGGACTGGTTTCGTGAAAATAAGGTGGATTTGTTAGACTGGCCTGCTCAGATCCCCGATCTCAACCCAATCGAGCACATGTGGGACGAACTGGAGCGACGGATACGAAACCGCACACCACGCCCGGCTTCACTTGCATCTCTTGCATCAGCTCTGCAAGAGGAATGGCGAGCCATTCCTGCACAGACTTACCGAAAACTGGTGGAAAGTATGCCTCGACGTGTTGACGCTGTAATAAAAGCAAAGGGTGGACATACTGGTTACTAAATGCCATAATAAAACCATTTTTCCCAAAACCATGCGGTGTCCGAATACTTTTGATCATATATATATATTATTCGTTATCTCTCCTCCTCGTGTGCAGAAACGTTCCTTAATACTTATGTCGTTTCTATTCATTTATATACTGCGTGGTCATTGCAGTTATATATATATATATATATATAATATAATATATATATATATAATATATATATATATTATATATATATATATACATGACAAGATAACAGAAGTTGTTTTGTGGACCCTAAATTTAGTAAATCTCGTGTATTAAATTCCATGAAAGTTGTTTATAAATTATGAAAAGCATTGTATCATTCGAGCATTGCGTATTTAAGCATACAGTAATGTGTAGATTGTAGACACAAATGAAATGATGCAGCGAGACTATTTTTAGATAAGGAACGGCATGACAGACAAAGGTTAGGAAATGAAATTGAAATTAAAATGAAAAAATGAAAATGAAAAGGTTTATTGGCAGACTATAGTCCATATGACAAATATTATTAATACAATGGCAGTTCACATTAGTATAAAAATATATACAATTGATTAGAAATAATACAGTAATATTAAAATTGAAATTAGAGTTAGAAGTCTTTCAAAATGGCAATTTTCAAATCTTGGTTATAAAATAGGCACGCAAGAGCATTTATTTGGCCCTCATTATAATGTATACGTTTTACAGTACATTATATAAAAGCAGATTAATGCGTTTCCTTATAATGTGGAATTAAAAAAAAAAAAAATTATTCATCGCAGAAAAGTCTACGGAAGATACAATGAAAATTTTAAAATTCTCGTAATAAATTATCATACAATTGTTCGAAAATGGCGGTATGCCACACCTTACTTTTTTTTAATTTATTTATTTTTATGATTGGGTATTGAATACGCAGTTCCCCTAGAGACACCCTTTTCCGCAAAAATATAAAAATAAAATATTCTCCCCTTACCCACCCTTCATTCGCCAATTCCCCTCGATATGTGTTAAAGGGTAAGGAGTAAAATGTAATAAATTAAGAATGTTTTCAGTATAGTTTCGGTATAATTAAATGCAAATATACATTGTATTCCGAACAGGTGAGTATACACCTGAACATTTACTTTAATTAACGAGGATAACCGTCACCTCATATACTCATTCTCGACGTTGGATCCCTTTGACCTAATTTAAGGGGTAAACTTTATTTTCAAACTGCTTCATTATTTCGCCATTTGTTTAATGATTTGTTTGGAACGTCACTTTATCGCACTCAATTCTTTAATGCTTTCAATCCTTTCTTTATCATTGGTTTCATTAAAAAATGTTACGTAACTCATGTATTGCACATATATATATATATATATATATATATATATATATATATCTGCAGGTGACCACAATCCAACAGTGCTCCATCCTAGCACAAGAAAATTGAAAGTCGCCTTTTTCCTCAGCACTGTAGTTATTCCTGACCAACAAGCCTCCTTGGAGAGCATCATGCTCTGCTGAAAGGCACACGCCCGCATCGAGCGCCCCTCTTACAGAGTGGTGAGGACAATGGCGACTTTCATTTCTCGTGCGCCAGGCTGGAACTACCGTTGAACTGTGATTACCCGCAGTTTCAAAGCATTGTCTAAGCCCCCGTGCTTATTGCGATTTTCTCATATATTCTGGCATCATTTTCGCAATATCAAGGATAATATGTCCTCTCTGATATCCGTTTGAATATAATCTTTCCCCTTAAATTACGTGTAATCTGCACAATAAAAGCAGTCATGCGGCAATTTCAATTTTACGTCATCTAAAATTACCGTTTTCACGTTTTGATATTACGACTTTATTGCGTGTCTAGATGTAAAGTTGTTTTCATGCAAGTTGTAATGAGTGAAGGAAAAAATAACGAAAAACACGTTTGCCAAAACTAAACTAAAACCATTAAGATTTATTTCCGCACCTCATTTGTCATATTATATTTACTCCGAGAGCTCCCCTTTGTTTGGTTAACGCTATACAGTTGGTTCGTTTTCGCGTGTAAGTTAGTAGAAAAGATGAAACAAAGTCGTCATTTATCCTACTGCCTTTCTTCTCCAGTTTTTCTCTCTCTCTCTCTCCTCTTCATCATATTTTCCTGAATATTTTCAGTAAAAGAAAAAAATTGTAGCAGTCATATTAGTTGCTATGTTTTATAATAACACGTGGCACTATGTCACTATGATAAAGAGAAAATACCGGGTGGCACGTACAATGCCACTGTAATAAAGGGGAAAATACCGCACGCATATTTTTGCTTTCTTAGAAATATAATCATAAGTTTGAACACGCTTTTTATACAAAATGAGATATTTGCCAACGTCACTATTTCGCGTTTTACTGATTATTCTTAATGTCTTTTGAACTCGCTATAGAGTACAGAAGAAAAAGTGGTGAAAGAAGAATGATAGGAAAGTACAGTCAAAAGTACGTTGAAGAGAAAAACTTTATAAAGTTCTTTTAATCCTCGCCTATATCTTGGCATGTTGCGCATCTCCTGTATTCAGTCACTCAAGAGGACGTAGAAGAAAAAGCAAAATGAGACGGTACTCTACGAGCCAAGGTGTCCACAATGTCTTGTCATCCTAGTAAAATACTAACTGATTTTCGTTTTTCTTTCAGACCCAGTTGAACTGTGTGATAGCAGCAACAATACGATTGAACAAGCATATTGACTAGTACCTGGGTCCTCCATGAGCGACCACGTAATAGCAAAACCATTGAAAATATTCGTGGAAACTTCCGGGACCGATTCAATCGTGCGGCTCCTTTTTGAATCGGTCCTGGAAGTTTGCACGAATATTTTCAAAGGTTTTGTCATTATGTGGTCTCTCATGGACCCAGGTACTAGCCAATATGCGTTATTCAATCGTATAGTTGTTACTATTACATATTTCAAATGGGTCTGAAGGAAAAACAAAAATCAGTTAGCATTTTTCTAGGGTGACAAGACAGTGTGGACACCCTGTACATTAATTAATCCTTTCACGACGGATGGTACTTTAAAGTCCCACCAGAAATAATAATATAAATTGTACTACAATACTTTGTTTCTATAAATGTTTCAACATGTTTATAAACATGTCATTTAGTTGTCGGGAAAGGAACCCAAAATGGGTATTATTTCAGCAACGAGTTACTAAAATATTTAGTTTGGAACAACAATAAAACCTATACATTTTGGCGACAGTAACCGCATATGCTCCGGGAATCGTCCTTAAATGGTTAAACTCATCCACACCAGTAAAATACACGACCCAAGAGCCTAGAAAAAGTTATACTTTTCTAGTGTAATTTAGTGGGTTTTGCTCAAATCCGACTTTCATTTCTTGCGTAACTTAATCAAAAGTTAGGTTAGGTTTTGGCAATTTTGCACAAGAAATGAAGATCACATTTGAACAAAACCCACTAAATTACATTAAAAAAGTGTAGATTTGACTAGAGTCTTGGGTTGTGTATTTTACTGCATAATTCTTCTTTATTGAATAAAATGCATATTTCAGCGCTGTAACTGTGAACCAAAGACCATCGTGGTGTGAAGCTAAATATTTAGGTAAATTATATTATATTCACGTCAGGACTGAATCAAGTTTGATGTCACAAACTTCTCCGACAGTGCACAATAAAAAAAAAAAAAATATATATATATATATATATATATATAATATATATATATATATATACACACACACACACATATATATATATATATATATATATATATATATATATATATATATATATATATATATATTATATATATATATATGCGTGTGTGTGTGTGTGTGTGTTGCATAGAAACAGCGTAAATAATCCTAGAATACGAGCCTCACTAGAAACGAAACAGGCAAAAAGAATTTAAATATTTAATAGTATATATTGTATGAACTGCAGTTTTATATATATACACAAAGGCGGATCTAGGCATTTCAGTAAGGGGGGGGGGTCAAAGAAAAAAAGGACACCCCATAAAATAAAAAGGGCACAATACTAAAATTTTTTCTTAAAACAGACCACCAATGAGAGTGTGTGAAATCAATTGTATCGTTTTATTAGATGAGTCTTATTCAAATATGATAAAAAATAAAAATCTAATTTGGGTACAAAAGTTATCACAGAAAAATTTTCAAAATTACAAATGTCTCGCCAATTAAAAGAACTATCGGGATAAGATGGAGATAAAAATAGTGTTATGGCTGCATCATTACTAAGGGCACTTATGAAAACCAATACAACTACAAATTTGGAAGTACAATGTATACGATAAAGACTCAAAATAGAATTTTAATAAAATAAAATAACCATCATCTATTTACAAAAAAAAATTTGTTTTCAGAGACATGCACATCATGCAAATAGGGCACGACGAAGCGGCAGTCCAGCCTCTCCCCCTTTAATTGACTCATACTAAGGAAGTCCAGGCTTGAGCCCCTAACCCCAACTCCCTTGTGACATGGTTGTTACCTATGCTACATATATATATATATATAAAAATAAATGTCTTGACGTTCCCATATAAAATGGAAGAAACTAATAAACTAGAAGAAACTCAGACATTTCACAGTCAAGACTGATGGCTGCAAAGAGCTCAACTACTGGAAAAAACTAGTAAACTAAATCTGTATTCCCTGGAAAGAAGAGACGCACCATAATTTACATATGGAAAATGATCGAAAAACTGGTACTAAACCAAATTACCATCCAAACAACGCTGGAAAATAGGAAAGGCAGAATGTGCAGTGTTCCCAAATTAAAGGCCCGACAAGGGACCTCCTCAACACTGAAGGAAAATAGCTTGGTTGTCAGGGGGCCAAGACTTTTTAACCAGCTTCCAAAGGACCTCAGAAACGTTACAGGGGTCAAAGTTGAAGTCTTCAAAAGAAGATACTAGATGCCTGGCTGAGGACGGTACCAGATGAGCCGGATGTACCTGGCTATATGCGGTGGAAAGCGCGAGAACAACAACTCACTTCTCCACCAAGTCAGGCCTAGAGGCAGGGCCATCAGCTTGACCTTCGTGTGAAGAGAGACTAACACACGGAACTGCAACGAGGATATATATATTCCGCACTTCAACGAAACTTTTATGCTCTTTACACCGATAGGAGCAGAAAGGAATTAAATTTTGTGTGCCATGATCTCTAGTTTGTCGAGAACGATAATATATATATATATATATATATATATATATATATATATATATTAGTGATGTAGCGGATGTCATTTTTTTCACATCCGCGGATGCGGATGCGGATGAGGATGTTTGATTTCAACATCCGCGGATGCGGATGTCTACATTTTCGTTATTTTTTAGGATATATTCGAGATTTGTTGTGTTTAACGTATATAATAAGTTATTATATAGAGAGAGCTGTAGCTATAATGTAGTATAATTGATTAATTGTACAATAATTGCTGTACTTTTCTCTGAACATATAAAATAATATCAAGCATCTAACTAATATAGAAATCAATTAGTGAATTCGTCTGCAAATAAATTCGTTATATTTTGTTGAGTTTCAGCCACAATTAGAAACCATAATTGTGTTACCAGGATGCGAGACGTGAACCCAACTCAAATGCACCCCACCGACCTCTTTCCCCAACCTCCACCCTTATAGAAAGAGATCTTTAATTAGCTTGATAACTATTTATATTAAGTTTAAAGTTTTATTAGGCATATTTATAAATGAGTAATTAAAATAAAGTAAACTAAGATGTTCATCGTTTAATGTTCAAACTTAATTATAGGAAGGTTATGCTTAAGGAACATTAACTTTTCTGCCTTTTCTGCTGCCAGTCTGTTTCTCTTTTCATCATACAGGGTGTCCCGTAAGTCTGGACCCATAGGGAAAAATAATAAAATTACAAAATAGTCCAAAAATTTATTTATAATATATTTTTTATTATTTTTATTATTATTTTTATTTTTTTTTATTATGATCTTACTCCGCTGGAGTTTTATTTGTGGGGCCACTTGAAAGCCAAAGTGTACGAGGTCAAACTTCAGAACATTTTCCACCTTAAAGCACGCATTGTGGAGGCGTGTCAAGAAATTTCTGCGACTGTGATTCAGAAAGTGCTGTCGCAGTGGAGATTGCGTCTTCAACTATGTGTGCGACACAACGGCGGACACTTTGAACAGATTATGTAATAAATTTTTGGACTATTTTGTAATTTTATTATTTTTCCCTATGGGTCCAGACTTACGGGACACCCTGTATATTAATCCAGCACTGCTAAATAATCTCTCGCTTGGTACGTTTGTTGGAGGACAGGCTAAATGTTTCCTTGCAAGTTTACTCAAGTATGGATAGATATTCTGCGTATTTTTCCACCAACTAATAGGATTGTCACATGCAGCCAGGCGTTTTTCTTGGTGATAGCTCTCGATCATTTTTACTACATCTTTTGACATCGCGTAGGTCTCGTCATTGCTGCTTGACTCAAGAAACTGAGAGACAGATTCTGTGATAGATTTGCTTGTTGAAGGTGTTGGTTCTGTCACTGAAACTTTTATTCTTTTGGTGGGTGGCGAAGCGACAGATTCAAGAGATTGAAGCTCTTCAACTGCTTTGCCAAGTGATGATTTAACTCGTTCTAATGTACTGGTGAAAATAACTTAGCTTTGTAACGTGGATCTAAGTAGGTTGCAAGAGAGTAACTTCATACAAGAACAGCCTCTCGTCTTGTCGCTTGCATCACTTTTGCGCACAATGAACTAGTTCTATTAATATAGTAAAATTTGATAATTTCCGCTTATTAATGACGTTTTATCTCAACGGTCCACATCCGCACGACATCCGCAGTCCAAAGTGCGGATGCGGACGCGGATGCGAGAAAATGTGCGGATGTTCCGCGGATGCGGATGCGGATGTGACCTACATCACTAATATATATATATATATATATATATATATATATAATATATATATATATAATGATGCAAACCCACAAGGAAAAAATAATTATTCCAAGGCCTTTCGTGTATTCAACAATACACCTCGTCAGGGAATGAAGGTAATTGTTGAATACAACTAAAAACCTTGGAGTATTTTTTTTTTCCCTTGTGGGTGTGCTTCATCAACATCAACATTTTTTATATGCTTCTGTTTCAGTATGCAATATTTCTGTTAATTTCTTTTGCTATATGTCATGGCTTAAAGTTTCACGTAAATCTAATTGTACTTCATATTTTGGGAACAACGGTTAGCAGCGAGAAGTAAATACGAGCTTTTAGTTTCCTGAGAGTTGTTTCCGCTATTTTGCCGAAGCTGTAATTTATACTGAAAATAACGTTAATAGAACATGATTTTGATAACTTCATATAAATAGTTTAGATTCTCACTGCATTGATTTCTCGGGAGGATTTTCGGTTCTGGATCTGGGAAATGAGGAAGGGTTAGAGATGAAGTTGGGAACGAGTAAAAAGTGACAATATATATATATCTGTAAATTAATTATCTTTACTTATTAATAAAAACAGAGACGATTTATTTATTTATTCAGAAAACTATAAAGCGTATGATGTGCAGTTTCATTTAGTTGATGCAATATCTCGAATATTTTTGATATAAATCTTATCTGATATTCCCTCTCTTCATGCGTTAGCCACAGTAGCTACCAATTATGAAGGCAATGGGGGGACTAGAATCTCTTTCCATTTCCATTATTTTTTGTGGAAAGGAAAAAATCCAGTGTTTTTGATAAACAGTCTTAAAAAACGAAGGTGTGGTGTGTGTATATATATATATATATATATACACTACTTCTCAACCAATTATTATTTTTTTTAATTCTATTTTTTCGGGGAACTTTTTTCCTAGTACTAAACATTAACATTTATGGGGTAATAACATTTTCAATGTATTAACTTTATTTTCAATCTACAGTAAACAAAAATGAAATATGAAGCCGACGAAAATATAAACTCCAAAAATCTATTATCAGATTTACGTCTTAAGACAGGGGCAAAGTATACGCGTACAAAACATTCTCGTTATAAAAATGGTTAATTATATGAACGCAACCGCTTTTCATAATACAAAAACATCATTATAATTTCTGAACCAAAAAAAAAAAAAGATTGAATAAATCAATTTTATTTTTCTCTTTTTCTACAACTGGGAATTAAATTTATATCCGAAACGTAATGATATCCGGCTTTCACATTCATTTCATTAATTCAAACCATTGAAATCACCCTGACTATATTAGTATTATACATACATACATACATACATATATAATATATATATATATACACACACAGTGTGTATGTATGTATAATGTTAGGTGTGATTTCAATGGTTTGAATTAATGAATTGAGTGTGAAAGCCGGATTTCATATATATATATAAAATTATATTTGTTGATATACGTCAGAGCGCAGATAATTAGATAATTTCAAGGTTTCTATACTTTTTACTGTATGAATATATCTGACATCTTTGAGATAATTAATTTATATAACTTTAGAGTCTCTCTCTCTCTCTCTCTCTCTCTCTCTCTCCGCAGGGGGTATAAAGGTTATGCACATTTCTTCTGGATGTAGTAAACTTTATACTTGGGGTGTGACAGCCCTCCGGTCCCGAGTCGTGGGATTCTAGAGGAACTGGCTGCCAGCTCCTTTAGGTTCTCTCTCTCTTTCGGGAGGGCGGGTAAAGTATTTTGCACAATCCCGTCCCGTGGGTTACTAGGACCCCATCCCATCCCTACTCTGTCCTTTTAGATTACGTTAAGGTTGTTCTCCTCTCACTGCAAAAAAAAAAAAAAAAAAAAACAACCACTTCTTTTAGTATTAAGTCTTTTTCTCTTCTTTTACTATTAGGCCCCTACTGCTACCTCATGCGTGGGAAGAGAGGCTTTGGAACCTCTATAAATAACACCATTTAACGCTCGTAGGTTGTGAGAGACTGGGATGGAGGGGTCCCAGGCGTAGGGGCGCGATGAATGGAGTGTGGCTAGTGCCCCGTTAAGCCCATTCCTAACGCGTAATGGCTTGACCAGCCCCCTGCGACCGTTTTTGGTGACCAATTGATGGTGCTTGGCTGTACTGCTCTGAGGTGAGAGGGCTTTACTGCCCAGCTGGCTGCCAGGCCAGCGTAAAGTCTCGGGCGTAGCCTCTGGGTCTGGTGGGATATCCCTTGAACACTGGATTCTAAGAGTCTGGCCCACTTGTGAGTGACTAGTAAGACTTAGTAAGGGGCTGCATCTCGCTGTCGCTCCTGGCGGAAAATCCGTGACGCTTGCGTCGCGAGTGTTTGTCAGTTGGTAGCTGCGACACGTTTGGGACGGTCCGGCCCTGGGGAGACCTTTGGTCGGTGCGGCAGCAGGAGAGGTGTAGTCTTCTGGAAGGAATGAACGTCACTTGCAAAAAGGCGGATGCGTCTACGCGCGGGATGAATTCACCCCCCACCCCCCTTTTTTATATACTGGTCATAACGTTTCTGGATAGTTTTCATTGCTAGAACGCTTTATCTTTTTCAGAGTATTCAGAAAAAACAAAAAAAAAGAGAAAATATGGCAGGGCCAGCTAAATTGAAAGCAGAATGCTTTAAATGTAAAGTTAATCATTGGTGCGTAGACTTCCAGAGGGTAGTATCAGCGATATCACATCCCTTAGTGTATGTTTGTTTGTAAACTTAGAGACAACCACGAAAAGGAAGTTAAAGAGCTAAAGGAATTAGTAAAAAGCTTGAAGCTAGGGTCGTAGCACTGGAAATCCAACCCAGTGGACAAGATCAAATTAAAAACACACCAGCAGATTCAAACTGTAAGATTAAGTATCTAGAACAAAGGGAGGGCTCAAAGAAGGGGCTGATAGAGAAGGGTGGGAAGGGATCGATAGAGAAGGGTGGGAAGGGATCGATAGAGAAGGGTGGGCAGGGGCCTGCTGATGGCCCAAAGAAACCGAAGGATGTAGCTACCTGTCGGGGTGTCTCGGGTGGTGTAACTGCGTGTATGGGTGGCGACGGGTTTCGAAAGGTCTCGGGCAAGAAGGCTGCGAAGCCGAAGCCTGAGACCCCAGTTGCCCCTGTCAAGACCTCTAACCGCTTTAGTCTCCTGTGCTCGAAGGAGGAAGACACCGTTTTGATTGGGGACTCGCAGATCAGGGGCCAGGAGAAGTACTTTGCTTCAGCAAACCGGGATGGGAGGAAGGTAAGGTGCTTACCTGGGCGGGGAACGGCGCACTTAAGGAAGGAGGTAGAGAAGGTGCGCGTGGCTAGTCGGAGGACTGCGATCGTTGTCCACGCTGGTGGCAATGACCTGTTCCTCAAAGGCGGTGGGGTAGGTCTTACTGAAGGGATCATCACCGAGATCATGTCTCTTGCGGATGATCTAAAACTGAAGACAGACAGGGGAATGTTAATGGGTATTTTACCGCGAATGAATGTCAGTGACCACGCGCTCAGTAAGGTCATTGGCATCAACGAGAGGGTACAAGACTTGTGCGTTCCGCTGGGCGTGAAGTTTATTGACCCCTTCGATTTTTTTTCTGGTAGGTGGGACCTTTACCAGAGGGATGGTGTCCACCTCAATAACAAGGGTAAAGGTGTGCTAGGCGCGCTGCTCGACCGGCACCTATACAGAATGGTGAGGTCGAGTCCGGGGAGAGATGATGGGCCCCCACCGGGGAGAGATGAGGATGAGCCGGTGGCGGACATACCTTCGACTGAAGGGTGCGTCGAAGTACAGGTGGGTGACCCTCCTCCTACGTTGGAGGGGGCTCAGTCTCCTGCGGAAGTTTCCCCCTCGTTAGTGAGGGGCTCTTCAACTCCCGACAGCCCTGGCTGTTCGGGAAACGGGTCGTGCTAGGGGGCGGTCAGAATAGGGAAGGCTCCCTCCGTGCAATGCTTTTTAATGCTAGGTCAATTAGGAACAAGTTTTGCGAGCTACGGGCGCTCTTAGCATCAGAATACCAGGATATCGTTGCTATCACAGAGTCCTGGATTCATACTGATCGTAGGGACTACGTTGGGGAGTTCGAAATTCCCGGGTATAGAATGTTTCGCAAAGACCGCACCCGTGGGGAGGGGGGTGGGGTACTAATATACGTCAGAGACACGTTGAGTCCGGTTGACTGCCAGTTCCGGTCGGAACGGGAGCTGCTTGGCGTCGATCTGAACGTGGGAGGGACGAACTATAGGTTCATCTTGGTGTACAGACCTCCGCATCTCCTCCTCGAGGACGATACAGCCCTGTACACCGAACTCAGTAGCCTGCTAGGGGATAGGGTGTGTGTAGTTTTAGGAGACTTCAACTGTCGCGGCATAAAGTGGGAAAACAGGACTGCCGATGCTGAAGGGAGGAGGCTAGTTGACTTTGCTGATGAGAACTTCCTCACTCAGTGGGTCAACGAGCCTACACGAGGCGAAAGCGTTCTAGACTTAGTATTCACGACCGAAGACAACCTCGTCACTGGCCTCACCGTTGACGAATCGTTGGGCATGAGTGATCACGGTCTTATTAGGTTCCGTGTGTGCGTCCCTCGGGTGAAGCGTAGTAACTCGAGAGGCAGTAAGCTCGATCTCCGGCGGGCGAACTTTGTTAGCCTCAGGGATAGCGTAGCAGAGATGGGGTTAGAGGTTGGCGGGGATGTTGAGGGAGTGTGGAGTGCATTCCGGGATGAGTTTATGGTGCTGCAGTCTGCTGCCATACCCTCAAAACCGGTCACCCCTGCTTCAACGCAGCCTAAGTGGTTCAATCGTGGCATCGCTTCGGCTATCCGAAATAGGAAAGTAGCGTATAGGAGGGCGAAGGCCAATCGTTCCCACGAGAACACTGAAGCGTATGTCCGCCTGTGTAGGGAAGTGAAGGCGAAGGTTAGGCTAGCGAAACGTAACGAAGAACTACGGGTGGCAAGCCTCTGCAAGGGGAACCCTAAGGAGTTCTTCAGTTATGTTAATAGTAGAAAGCCCATTAGAAGCATGATAGGTCCTTTAAAGGACGGAAGCGGCGTTCTGCGGACCTCCGACGCGGACATCGCTAATGTGCTTAATGAGTACTTTGCGGGAGTGTTCACCAGGAGGATACCCGCGTCATCCCCGAGCCAGCTGTGAGGCACGAAGGTGCTGGCCTGGATAGTGTTAGATGTACCGCGAGAGTCGTTGCTCATAGAATAGACAAACTGAGCGCGTTTAAGGCTCCTGGGCCAGACCAGTTTCTCCCCAGTGTTTAGCGAGAAGTGCGCGACCAGGTGGCTCCCCACCTGGCTACAGTCTTCAACAAATCGTTGGTGATGGGCCAGGTGCCTGGTGACTGGAGGGAGGCCAACGTGACCCCTATCTTTAAGAAAGGGGATCACGAAAGTCCAGGGAACTATCGTCCTATTAGTCTCACTTCAGTAGTAGGTAAATTATTAGAAAGGATAATAGCTGATAGAATCGTTGACCATTTGGATTCCTACAAGCTGCTTGGGGACTCCCAACATGGGTTTAGACGGCATAGGTCGTGTCTCACCAACTTGCTCGAGTTTTTCCACGTCATGTTGAGTGAGTACGATAAAAGTAGGGCGATTGATATACTTTATCTTGACTTTCAGAAAGCCTTTGATAAGGTACCTCACCGCCGGCTAATGGCGAAAGTGCGTGCGCTGGGTATCGGTGGGGAAATAGGTAGGTGGATTGAAAACTGGCTGAGGAATAGGCGGCAGAGGGTGGTAATTAAAGGGGCTAGTTCGGGTTGGGCCTCGGTCACTAGTGGGGTTCCTCAGGGTTCCGTTTTGGGGCCACTGTTGTTTACCATTTACATAAATGATATCGACGGTGGCATCGTCAGTCGGATCGCCAAATTCGCTGATGACACCAAGCTTGGGGCCAATGTTGGGACGCCCGAAGCGATCGAGGAACTGCGTGCGGACCTAGGTAGGATAGGAGAGTGGTCCGAAAAATGGCAAATGCCGTTTAACTTGGGTAAATGCAAAGTGATGCACATTGGCTACGCCAATCCCAGTCGGACTACTCGATGTTGGGCAGTAATATCGAGGTGACTGATTTAGAAAAGGACTTGGGTGTGCTAATTAGCAGCGACCTTAAGTTTACGAAACAGTGTGTAGAGGTGGAAAAGAAAGCCCAGAAACTATTGGGTTATATCAGGAGGCAATTTCAGTTTCGGAACAAGGAGATTGTGCTCTCACTGTACAATTCCCTTGTTCGGCCGTACCTGGAGTATGCTGTGCAGTTCTGGTCGCCCACCCTCAGGAAAGATATTGAGAGGCTGGAGCGAGTGCAGGCGAGGGCCACAAAGTTAATCCCTTCTGTTAGGCATATGGGCTACAATCGACGGTTACGCGCCCTGAACTTGTTTTCGCTTGAAACTCGGAGGCTGCGCGGTCAACTGATCGAGGTTTTCAAGCTCTTACGAGGGTTCAACGATGTCGATTTTAGAAGTATGTTTAGTTTAAATGATAACCCAACTCGCAACAATGGTTGGAAGTTGGATTTGAAACGGTTTAGGACTAGTGTGTGTGGGAATTACGTTACGTATAAGATCTGTGACACATGGAACAGGTTACCTTCGGAAGTTGTGAACAGTTCCTCTGTGGATCAGTTCAAGAAAAGGTTAGACGAAATCTTGCACACTATTTGAGTGTGTAAAGACATTTAGGACCTCAGTCTGCGGAAATTTCTTTTCCTATAAAATAGTTAATATCTGGAACCAACTTCCCTCAGAGGTTGTTTCCAGTCAAAGTGTAAATCTGTTTAAAAATAGGCTAGACAAAGTACTGAACACACTCATAGTTTAAGATTAAAACCTCAGAAAACTCTGCAGGAGTTCGCTTGCTCGGTGTCTCTGTGAGCAAGCTAAATATAGAGCTATTTATATATTCTCCACTTTCCTGTAAAATTTCCTTGGCTACTTTTCCAGGGTCAAGGTTTTTCTTCAACCCTTTTCCGTACCTGCCTCTGGCAGGGAGGGAGCGGAGGGTGGGGAGAGAGCCTTCTACTTTTCTATCCAGTTTTCTACTACTGCTAGGATAGTTGAAAGAAAAATAAACGTTTACAAAATTTTCCCTGGCACCCGTTGCCATTGGTACCTCCTCGGTATGGGCCGCAAGGCCTTTTGAGGTACTTCTTTTCCTTGTAACTCCTTGTAACTCTCTCTCTCTCTCTCTCTCTCTCTCTCTCTCTGTTCCAACCGACTTTAGGGAAAGTTAGCAAATGTAACACCAATCTTTAAAAATGATGATAGGGAAAATCCTTTTAATTACCGCCCGATCAGTTTAATATCAATTGTCGGCAAACTGTTGGAATTCATCATTACAGAACATATTGTGTATCACCTTGAATCTAGCAATCTAATTTTTTATTCTCAATATGGATTTAAGCGACTAGATCCTGTCTGACAAACCTGTTAGAGTTTTTCCATAATATGCATACACTATACGATGCAAGTAGGGCAATAGCTATAGTGTATCTCGACTTTCAAAAAACCTTTGACAAAGTTCCTCACGCGAGATCGATGGCTAAAGTCGGAGGACTAGGAATCACCGGGCTCGTTTCCAACTTGATTGAGGATTGGTTAAAAGATAGAAAGCAGAGAATTGTAATAAATGGAGTGGTGGCTTCGGAGTGGGCGCCCGTCGCCAGTGGTGTCCCACAGGGTTCCGTTCTGGGTCCTTTACTTATCATCATCTATATCAGTGGTTCCCAAACTGTGTTCCGCGGAACCCTGGGGTTCCACAGAGGCTTAACAAGGGTTCCGTGACACGTTTTCTAATCAGTCTAATCAGGTCTTAACATTAAGGTCTAATTAAGGTCCTAATATGTATACATAATTTTACCTTGTGGCTTTTTGTTAAATAATATTTTATATTCTTATTCTGACTTGAAATGGCACCATCGTGGATTTGGGATTGCTAAATATTTTCGCTAAAATTAAAATCTGCTAAGTATATGTAAATAAATTTTCGCTACTCGGCTACTGAGAGTGTAATTTGGCAGATTTTAATTTTAACGATTTTATAAAAGACTGGTTCTATTAGTACCAGTGGTGTAGTCGTAATTTCTTCAGTGGGGTAACGCAACAACAATTTTTCTTATACAGCGTTTCTATAAAATTCTACAGCGTTTTTGCATTTTATGTACATTCCAAAAACACGTTGAAATTGTAGGAGTTAGGAAAGAAATATAGTTAGAAAGAGTATGTATTACAAAAATGTTCAGTAGAAGCAGCAAAAAATAAAAAATATAAAGTAAAATAAAACCAGTGGGGTAACGCCGTTACCTTGCGTTACCCCGGACTACACCACTGATTAGTACTGTTTTAAAATAAATATCATATAAATTCTGTCATATTATTTATGACAAATTTTAATATATATATTTTACTCGAGAGAATTTAACTAATTAATTTTGAGCAATATTTTCGCTAAAATTAAAATTTTCTAAGTTACCAGTTGATTTGATGTGTACTTGTTTCGTAAATAATTGTGAACCACTCAGTATAACTATAGCCGTTGGCGTGATGCACTGTCAAGTTAATTTCTGATAGGCTTTATTTACTCAAGTGGTTTCAGTGTAAAAATTTGCAGTGTGTTCATCACTAAAATCTGTAAGTTTTGTTGCTCAATAAATATTTTACAGCTCTAAGTCTAATATATATATATGGAGTTGGGGTTCCGCGAAATAAAAACAAGTCTGTAAGGGTTCCGACAGTTAGAAAAGTTTGGGAACCACTGATCTATATTAATGATAGAGACGTCGGGCTTCTAAGTACAATATCAAAATTTGCAGACGATACGAAATTAGGAAGTAGTGTAGGTACTGGGGAGGGCGTAAGAACGCTTCAAAATGATTTTGACAAGTTGGGCGAATGGTCCGCTACTTGGCAGATGCCATTCAACTTGGACAAATGTAAAGTAATGTACATAGGTTATAAAAATCAGAAGACCGATTAGTCTCTCTTGGGAAGGAACTTGACTGAGACCGATCTGGAGAAAGATTTAGGAGTCTATATCAGTAATGATCTGAAACCGTCGAAGAACTGTGAAGTCGAAAAGAGAGCCTTAAAAATATTAGGTTATATTAAAAGACAGTTCCACTTTCGGAACAAGGAGACTGTAATGTCTCCTTATAATTCACTAGTTAGACCTCAACTGGAATACTGCGCGCAGTTTGGTCTCCGTCCTTTAGGAAGGATATAGAACAGCTAGAAAGGATACAAGCAAGGGCTACAAAATTGATCTCTTCAATGAGAATGCAAAACTACCAACGGAGATTGGAGCGCCTAAATCTGTTTACCTTAGAGACGAGGAGGTTGCGCGGTCATCTTATTCAAGTCTTCAAGATGCTCAATGAAATAGACAGGGTAGATTACAGAAACGTATTCTCACTTAATGCCACTCGGACAAAAAATAATGGGTTTAAACTGGAACTAAAGACATTTAGGACCTCTGTCTGCGACAATTTCTTTTCCTATAAAATAGTTAATATCTGGAACCAACTTCTCTCAGAGGTTGTTTCAAGCCGGAGTGTAAAAGTGTAAAAATAGGCTAGACAAAGTACTGAATACTCTCACGGTTTAAGACTAAAACATAACGTAACTTTGCAGGAGTCCGCCTGCGCGGTGTCTATATGGGCATGCTAATTATAAGCTTTCTTATATATTCTCCACTTTCCTGTAAAATTTCCTTGGCTACTTTTCCAGGGTCAAGGTATTTTCTTCGATCTTTTTCTGTACCTGCCTCTGGCAGGCAGGGAGCGGAGGGTGGGGACAGAGCCTTATACTTTTCTATCCAGTTTTCTACTACTGCTAGACTAAGTGAAAGAAAAATAAACTTGTTTCATAACAGGAACCTCCCAGAGTGGACCGGAAGGTCTTTGAGGTTTCCTCTTGTCCTTGTAATTCCTTGTAACTCTCTCTCTCTCTCTCTCTCTCTCTCTCTCTCTCTCTCTCTCTCTTCTCTCACACACTCACGTTTGTTAACCTTACGAAACAAACTTTCAAATTTTCAGTTGTGAATATTTAATGTACACTTATCTAAGTAATCTAACCAAACCTGGCCTAACCTTTATTATAACCCCTTTTTTATGATATTTAATGATTGTCAATGAGAAAATCATTTTAAAATTATGATGACAGTTAAATTCGCTACCCGCACATTCGTGTCGTGATAAGTTCTATATATGCTAAAGATTGTCCAGTTTTTTAAGATTGCCAAAAAACACAAACACGTACGATTTAATTAACAAAATTCTTATGAAAATATAAACAATTGTGTTTTTATATTAAACTTAGTGCATTGGATGCATCGGAACCGTACAGACAGATAGGGCTAATTATAGGACACAGGATGAACAAGAAATACTTGGATGATCAATCGATTTGCTCGTGTGAAATTTCTCTCGTGACTTTCAAATCGAGGGAGGAAATGCTCAGACGTCAGTTAATTAATTTCACTTGAATTATATGAGCAAGTATTAATGGATTTGTTTGTCAGGGCATATATATATATATATATATATATATATATATATATATATATTATATATATATATATGTTTCTCTCTCTGCTATCTTTGGCGAGAGAGAGAGAGAGAGAGAGAGAGAGAGAGAGAGAGAGAGAGAGAGAGAGAATGCAAATAACTTTTAAAAGCAAGTTTCTCAGCACGATGGCCTTGACATTCAACGAAGAAATGTTGCAGCGATGAAATGATGATGACTTGTATATAATAAATAAATAATTCCTTTAAAAAAATTGCATTGTGTAGATTGAATAAGTTAATTTAATGTTTTGCGCTATACTTTATTTGTCTCTACTGAATTGAATAACCTTTATTAATAATAAAATAAATACATTGGTCTGCAATTTACAATAACGTAAATAATTGTGAAGCTGGACTATTTATTTTATTTGTCCCTTAAGCTTTAGGCTTTACTGGGCTCACTATCCTTTAATGCGTAACTGGGTACGCGAGATAAGTATACGCATGGTATGAATGAACTCTGAAGCTATTCTTTTCATTATACTTTTTCCTTTCCTATAAATCTTGTTTCACAATTATTTTCTATCAGCAGTGGCGGGTGGAGGAGGGAAGAGAGCGTGGTTCGTTCTATACTTTACTATTACATACTAATATTCCTTCGTAAAAGTTTTACGCGTCTATAAGCGCGTAAGCGAGGTATCAGTTTTTAGTTTCATTTGTTTTTTTTCTCAACTTCTTTCTCGGGCTAACCTAGAGCGGATTTTAGGGTCTTTATAAGCCCGTAAACTTTGTAACTTTAAAACAAAAAACTGATTTTGATTAGGTATCAGAGGCGTGAAAGAGTCGCTATGACGCGTGTGAAGACCAATTTCAATGCTGTACATTTTATTTCTAAACCAATGAGATCTCGAAAGCAATATACAGAACCAAACGGTCAATTCATTATTTATAATAATAATTATTATTATAATAATTCTTAAAGAGACATTAAAAAAGTTAAATGATCACAAAGATGGTTGAATTTTCAATATAATGCATTTTGTTTACACGACGAAGGCGCTTGAGCACCATTCTGTGTTTCCTTTCCTTCGTGGTTTTTTCATCATATATATATATATATATACACACACACATATATATAATATATATATATAATATATATATATATATATATAGATAGAGAGAGAGAGAGAGAGAGAGAGAGAGAGAGAGAGAAATTTATAACATTTGACTGATATTGACCCGAAAGTGACATGACAGAATTTCTCAGTCACGAAGGTCACAAAAATTTAAAAAAATAAAACAATTAAAATAATTGAAACGATAAATAATATTAATAAAAGAAATTAATTATAATTTAATTACATAATTTTCTTGTTTATACGAAATAATTAATGGCTCAACTTAATTAAGAAAAATGTCCAAAGATGTATTCAAAGAATTATTAATTGGCATAACTGTCTTTAATGAGATACTGCATTGCATTTTCATTCCTAATTATTACAATTAGTTTCATTTAGCTTGGAACGTAGTCTCATAAATTACTTTATTCACACTACAATGCATTACAAATGGACAATTAAAGGCGCTCGGGCTATCGAGGGTGTCCGAGTCGGGTAAATGATCCATTTTTCTTTTTACAGAATTTTGGCAAAATATCAATTTCAAATCAACCTTTCAAAATTTGCTCTATCGTAGACTACATTACTTAAGTACAACCTAGTATATATATATATTAGGGTGTCTTTATTTTTCAACTTTCAAATTTCCGTGCTCTGATCACATCAAACTATGTCATTTGATGTAAAAACACAGTATACAAAATTTTATTGATATATATTAATATTTAGAGGTCGCTCAACGGTTTCATAATATTGGATTATAAGATTCTCATAAAAGAGGAATATAAACAATTGCCAAATGCATTTCAACATTTAATTATGTAGCTACATTAGCAGGAAGTACAAAAGACCCTTTGTTAACTTAAATCGTGATGTGAACATCCAAATCTTTAGGGAATAGATGGCCTTTGACATCCATCGTGCCTGATGTATTGCTCCAGGAGCATAAAAAGACTACACCACAATTAGAGGCAACACCAAGAAACAGACATGCCAGTTCAAGTAGCTCAAGTATGCACCTGTTTAATACACACACATCCTACCATTAAGGTGGCTGACATGATACTGGGGGGGCAAGGAATTGTGTGGCAAGTAATGACGCATTATATTGCACAATTTTGATGGCCTTGAGCGACCTCTAAATATTAATATTTTCTCATGAAACTTCATAAACAGTGTTTTTGTATCCCCCGTCACATTTCCAGAGGGTCAGACCGAAACATTTTGATGTTTCATTTTTCACCATATAAATAAGGACCACCCTAATATATATATATATATATATATATATATATATACACACACACACACATATATATAATATATATATATATATATATATATATAATCTTATAATCCAATATTATGAAACCGTTGAGCGACCTCTAAATATTAATATATATCAATAAAATTTTGTATACTGTGTTTTTACATCAAATGACATAGTTTGATGTGATCAGAGCACGGAAATTTGAAAGTTGAAAAATAAAGACACCCTAATATATATATACTAGGTTGTCCAACGTAACGATTTCTACAGCAAGGCGACCTATATTAACAATAACCTAAAGTCTCTTTGCCAACAGGAAGGAGTGCATTTGCGAATTTTTGGAACAGTTTCTACGGCAGGAGGGACTTGTTCCTCGAAGATGGACTTCATCTTAATGACGTAGGAGCTGCGCGTTTAGGAAGACTATTTCATAATACTGTCTCTTCTTTTCAGCCTGCCGTAACTCGAACGGTCCCAGCGTAAATTCTACAAGTTTCCCCCGCGCTCGCGAAGGTGTCGTAATTGCAAGCAATTTGAAGGTTCTATCCTTAAATGCTCGTAGCTTACGAAATAAAATAAACGAATTTTTTTCCTTAATTGCTTGTAAAGACTATGATTTAATTGCGATAAATGAATCGTGGCTTAGCACTGAAACACGTGACTTTGTAGGGGAATATCAAATTAAAGGTTATAGACTTTTTGTTAAAAACAGAATAGGTAGGCGAGGAGGCGGTGTTATGTTGTATATCAAAGATAATATTGGGAACGTTATAGAAGTAAAGCACTCAATTCCAGAACCGATAGATTCGACTATAGCAGAACTTAAATTGAACGATTTCAAACTTCTTGTTGCGGTTATATATAGGCCCCCAAATCAAACAGCTGATACGGACGAAGCGTTATATCGTGAACTAAAGAGAATAATCGGTAGTGAGCAGGCTTTAGTTATGGGTAACTTTAATTGCGCCAACGTGAATTACAATACAATGCAGGGAGACGCGGAAGGTAATCGTTTAGTTAATTTTCTCGAGGATAGCTTTCTTATTCAAAAGGTTGGGGAACCTACGAGGTTGGACAGTATTTTAGATTTAGTAATAACTACGAATGATAGGCTAATTACTGATCTTCAAGTAATAGAACCGTTGAGCAATAGCGATCACAATATGGTAGAGTTTGTCCTCTCAGTAAGTCACTCGAAACCAACTAACTCGACTAAAATTCCTAACTTCCAGCACGCAGACTTTAGTAAATTTCGAAATAAATTTTCACACGTCAATTGGGAAAACGTAATGGGGAACTCCAACGCAAAACTAATGTGGGAATCGTTCGTAACGGTATTTAGGACTATAAATGAGGAATGTGTACCGTACAAAATTAAGCGTGCGAAAGTAAACAACAAGCCCTTGTGGTTTACTTCTAGAGTACGAGACATTATAAAGAGTAGAGATAGGGCTTATAGGCAACATAAGTGCGATAAAGACAATTTGTTGTTACGAAACAACTACATATCTCTGAGGCGTGAAGCGAAAAGTGTAATAAAAAAGTCCAAGCGCGAATTTGAAATCTCCATAGCTCGTGACGGTAAAGAAAACCCAAACGATTCTTTCAATACGTCAATAATAGAAATCCAGTAAAAAGTGTCTTAGGTCCATTGAAAAATGTAAATGGAGATCTAGTCTCTGAAAACAAGGAAATGGCTACCTTGCTAAACGAATTTTTTACGTCAGTTTTTACTATAGAAGATGTAACGAATATCCCTACGGTCATAGACATAATACCTTTTGATAATGGTAATATTTTGGATAATATTGTCGTTAGTGAAGGGGAAGTAATGCGCTATATTGATAAAATGAAAACGCGTAAATCACCGGGTCCGGATTCCATATATCCCATACAACTAAAAGAATTAAAAGATAGCATTGTTGTTCCGCTAACAAAGATTTTTAATGCGTCTATTTCTGAGGGGTGCGTACCAGATAATTTCAAGTTAGCAAACGTAACACCTATCTTTAAAAAGGCGATAAAGGTGCGGCGGGAAATTATAGGCAATCAGTTTAACGTCTGTTGTAGGTAAGCTACTGGAATCAATAATTAGGGATCGTATAGTCGAACACTTAGAAGTGCATAATCTGGTTAGAAATACGCAACACGGTTTTAGGCGAAACAAATCTTGCTTAACTAATCTTTTAGAATTTTTCCAAAGCGTGGTTGACGTTTACGATAGACATCGGGCGGTTTGATGTAGTGTATTTAGATTTTCAAAAAGCGTTTGACACCGTGCCGCACAAAAGACTCATTGAAAAAACTAAGGCTCATGGAATCAGGGGTGTAAAAATGGCTAGAAGAGTGGTTGCGAGGCAGGAAACAGAGGGTGGTCGTTGATGGAGCGGAGTCGTGTTGGGCTAATGTAGCGAGTGGCGTTCCTCAGGGTTCTGTATTGGGCCCCTTGCTTTTTCTTATATATATTAACGATTTAGATGTCGGCCTAGTCAGTACAGTTTCAAAGTTTGCGGATGACACGAAGCTGGGTGGTAGGGCGATTAATGACGAAGATAGAGGTAAAATTCAGGAAGATCTGAATAAAATCGTTGATTGGTCAGTCACATGGCAAATGAGATTTAACGTGGATAAGTGCAAAATTTTGCATATAGGTTCGCGTAACGGTAATTTTGCGTATAGTATGTCAGGGAAAGATTTAACAAGCGTAGAGCAGGAAAAAGATTTAGGAGTTATAGTCACTGGTGATTTAAAAGTAGCGAAAGAAAGTACAGCAGCGGTCAATAAGGCGAACAAAGTGTTAGGGTTTATAGCTCGAAATTTTGAGTACAAATCGCGCGATATTATAGTTCCTCTTTATAAATCATTAGTTAGACCCCATTTGGAGTACGCGGTCCAATTTGGAATCCGCATATGCGCAAAGATATAGACAAAATCGAAAGAGTTCAAAGACGAGCAACTAAGATGATTCCGTCTCTTAGGTCAAAGTCGTACGAGGATAGGCTTAAGGAGTTAAAATTGACTACTCTCGAGACTAGGAGGTTAAGGGGTGATCTAATCCAGGTTTTCAAAATATGAATGGGTTTGATAACGTAGATAGAGATAGCTTTTTCGAAATATCTCAATATAATAGGACTAGAAATAACGGGTGTAAGTTGACAAGTAGAAGGTTCGAGACAGCAGTTGCGAAAAATTTTTATGCATAGAATAGTAAATAGCTGGAATAGTTTGCCGGTATAAGTAATAGTAGTAGCACGTCTATAAACATGTTTAAAAATCGATTAGACGCGCATGTTGATAGAAAGGGTATAGTTTAAGGTAGTAAAATTAAGGCTTTGTGGGGATAGATCCCACAGCTCAACACAAGTGTTGTGGGATATAGGGAGGCAGCGTCTTGGGTTAGGGGATACTCTCTGTCCTTACACACCCCATTTAAAGAGATTCCTCTGCCGAGCGGTGCCCCCCATAGTACTGTGAGGTATTGAAAAACTCATGATCTTCACTTGCCCCACAAACACCTTTAAATGGGAGACCCATAATGGGTGCACACACATTTCTACATTACTGTACAGTCTTTACAGCCACACCTACACTTTTCCTCGTAAGTGTATATATGTAATGTATGGTTGTAAATTTTGACTTGGTCCGCAACGATATGGACCGTGACTT